>JBBPLK010000277.1:0-27225 GCA_038089735.1 Exsudoporus frostii
TGTCGGCTTCTGTAACTGCCGTCATGTCCCGGCGGAACATTTTCTTCACCTCTTGGCGAGAAACGAGCCTCTTCTCTGAGACATGTACAAGGTAGGTGGGGAGTTCGTTGTTGACATGGGTGCCGAAAACCTCCATGACGTCTGGCAATCCAGTTTGTCCCGGCTCCTACACAGGCCTGAGGTGAGCAAAGCCGAGGCGAATCAACCTGGTGAACTTGCATCAATGATATCCCCCGAGCCATCCCCCGAAGGTCTGGGCGGTAACCTGATCTTGAGACCCCTGTCGTTGCTCTCCAGCTGACCAAATCTTTGTTCAACCGATACAAATTTATCACTAGAATGGTATGCTCACCTGTAGCTGTCCATGAGGAAAAACATCGTGGATGTCCTCGATCACTTCTTGCTTTAGCTTGTGAAGCTTGGCCTACGTGCGTGCTCGTGAACAGGCGAGTAAGAGCAGGCACCACACGTGCCGCACCTTCAGAGCAGCTTTCTCTTCCTCAGTCAACGTAGACTTTAGCACAGAGCGAGCAAAGACCTCGAAGTCTTCGAAAAAGTTGCCCATCACCCGTGCTTCAAGTTGCAGAAGTGAAGGTATTACTGCAGAATGCAACCCTATACCCCACCCCCACCCATGATCATTTTTATACTCGAGAGTGTGATAGGGTTTCAGGTACAGTTTCACTATCTCCATTGCAACGTGTTGCCCCCATGCCTGTGCTGCTGTGTGCACTTTGCAAAGTCGGGTATCCAGAACCCTCGTTCCAGTGAGGGCACGGCGCAACTGGATTACCTTGATCATCATCTCATCACCCTATGCACCATCGACTGTACGCGTATGGCTGTGGTACGCGTTTTTCATCTTCTCGTGGATGCGAGGGTATGGTAACGCCGACCTCGGGTGGAACAACATGTTAAGTGGAGGCGGGTAGAAACCATATGGATTCGAGAAGAACAGCCTTGATATTTGCCGAGGCACTGTTCGATTTCGTTGCACCGCACATGAAATGCCACCGAGGACGGTCAACTTTTCGACAGCACACTCAATGGCTGTGTCTTGCTGCTAGTGGTTGCCTTCACGCTGCACCATGAGCGAGGTCAATGTGAGGATGTGGAGAAATGCGAAAACGCCGCGTGGGTGGAGCGCCGCAATGCAACGTGTATGATCAACTGACTTTCCATGGAAAATGGACATCCGACTCGACGGACGTTACGGCGCGCCGCACCGTTCAAGACTCAAGTTATTGCACAATCTAAGTAGCAGCACCACTTTCAGTTTTGAGCATCGTAAAAATATTCATTCAACCTAGATCGTTCTGCAGTCCCTAATGTACAGCAATCGTTATCCGCATACAAGATAGCGACATCACTCACTAGTCCGCCATAGTCTCCATGTGGGGTGCAGGTTAAAAATACAAGGCAAACGCCAATACAGTAATATGCCTAGGATAAACCATGCGATAAACTGAGTACCTGGATCCGTTCCTCTCGAGTAGCATACAATATGACAAATGGGTGTCCTTCGGCCTTCTTCTTGGCTACCGCTTCGCGCAGTTGGAACGCGTACGTCGTTTGCAGTGTTGGCATGGATGCCACGATCATCTTCCATACGTCTTCGTCGTGAATCCAGTTCGAGCTTCTGACCAGACTGTCGAATACCACGCTGGGCACGTCGATCACGAGCATCGGTATGCCGTTGGTTATCGCAGCCTTGAGATGCGCACCGCGCTCATAAGCTGTTGTTGGAGAGCATCAGGCGTCCAAGGAAATGTATCCGATGCGTGAATCTTGCATACCTCTATCAAGCAAGATCTGTTTCACGTGCTTTCGCTGCTTCTTCGTGTCAAGAGGCAGCAGGAGCTGAACGTCGCTGCCGCCCGGCGCATCTTTAGCACCGAAACTGGCTGGAATAGCACTCGGATAGCTGATCGTTCCCGACGTGGACGAATCGATACGCATCTGTTCCGCAATTTGCTGATGCAACCAACTGACGAGATCCTGACGGGATACTAGATATTTATCTCAGCACCGGCCAAAGACTGAGTAGTCTGAAGTATCCCACTTTCAGACTCCGTCCCTCTGAGAATGCTCTTGACCTTGAACGCCGCTTGCTCACGACGGAGGGTGCGCGGCCTCGGGTACAATGCAAACCTGGGTGGATCCCTTCAAATGGTCGACATATCACAAGCAACAGACAGCTTACAGCATTCCTTCGCGAGCACAGAGATCAACATGACTTTCGTTCTCCGTTTCGGCCAGTGTTGCGTCGTACATGATATCAGCACTGATATTGTTTTGCCACAGCAACGCCGCAACCTCGAGCCTATCTTGAAGGTATCCTGGCTGATACGACATGATATACACGTCGCACCTGCGAGGACTCCAGAAGCCGAAGGATCGCTGTTCCTTTATGAGAGCCTTCACTGCCGTGCTTTGAAATGCTGCGAGAGCAACGGTGATTTTGTCAAAGGCTATTTGAACGGCGAATGCACAGATTGGGTCACTCTTCGGTTTGGTGGCGGAGCACTGAGCAATCAGTTTGTCGTATCTGTACAGGTTTGTAAGTCATCTGGAAGTGGATAAAAGGATAAAACCACGGACCGACCAGCGGCTGCAAGGACGTCCTGACGTCTCGTACACCGTACGACCTCAAGGCGAAGTCCATCATTGAAATGCGCATGGTGTGTGGCCCACATCAGTGGACGGAGGTAGATCGGACCATTGAAGCCTGCAGACGTGGCGTATTGAATACTCTGCTTGATTTCGTCTACGGCGGGCTTCATGATGGTGAGTAAGGAGGGTGAAATTTTCTCGAGTTTCATCAGCAGGCCATCGATATCTTCGTCAATTTCTGCGAATATTTCTAGTTCATCCGCAGTGCTCCGCAAAAGTCCTTTCTTTAACAAAGCTGCTCGCTTCTGGGATGAAGAAGATTTAGACTGATTCATGATATCCATGACTGATGGTCGCAGGTCGTCCGGGACTCGGCTAAGGGCTAGTTCAACAACTAGAACAGCGTTAAACAACGAATGGAAATTAGAAAAACGACTCACTTCTGGAATGAGAGATATGTATCTCATAACTGTGGGCAAGGTTTGGGAAACTACGAAGACAATCGCTGAGAAGTAATATTATCTCCGCTCCAGCAGCAATCATGCCGCTTTTCATATCTGGGGTGATAATATCCAGAACGGCAGCTTTCACCATTATGGGATGTCCGGGAACGGCGCTGTGGAATCAATGAGTCAACAAGGAGGCCTTCCAGGATACACATTCAAGTTACTTAGGACGATAGGTGTTCATGATATGAAAGCGTTTGATCCGTTTTACACCATTCCTCGCAGCCAGCCTCGCGAACGGTATCAACGCCTGATTGGGTAGAAAAACAACATCGCCGTGTCTGTCAATGAACGTAGCCCGCGGTTCATTCTCTTCCGGATCCGTTGAAGGGACCAATAAAGGCGGTTCAATGTCAACAGCTCCATGCAGACGAAATATGGCTTTTATTTTGTTTTCGACGATAGTGTTCAGGTTAGCATGGTCGGGGATATCAGCTTCGAGATCATAAAGAAGATTCCTCGTTTGGCTAATTTGGCTAGCTGGTCGTTTGAAGAGTACTGAGAGCAGAGTCTGGTAGTGCGTCGAATCTGGCGCGGCTGCGGAAAAAAATAGAATCAGTGGAATAAAAATCACGTCAGTGACAATACTCACATATCATCCTTAAAGCTTCCTTGAAGTATTCATCTTCTACCCTAGGTGGCAGCAACGAACTTTGCGAAAGTTCCAAAGCGCTTGGCCGCTTTCCAGGGTCATGGCGAAGGAGCCAAGAGATAACTAAACGACGTGAGATGAATACCACTCCCCCCCTCGAAAATTACCCACTTTCTTTCTGTCTTGCGCGATGCGCCTCCCAATCACTAGGAAAGTAAACTTCAGGCTTCCGTAGATCCTCGATGACGGCAATGCGCTCCGCTCCCGTGGAGAATGGGTAAGTCATTTCAAAGAACACTATCTGGTAGACTTTGGCAGAAGTTACGGAGATGCTAGAATTAAAACCCACCCCCAGACTATACATGTCAGCCTTGTTATGATTCCTGGGCCCCTTCTTCCGCGATAAGACTTCGGGGGCGATGTACAGTTTCGTCCCCACCTCTGGATAGGGGTTAGCTTACGGAGGTCGCGACCGCCAATAAGGTTGTGCTTGCCTAGAGTGAGATCTGAGTCTGACTGCGCTACATGTGGGGATAAGTCCGAAGGATCGACAGCCGCAAGACTCGATGTAGCTAGACCAAAGTCCCCGACTTTTAAGGAGTGTATACGTCAGTCAATACTGATATGTCCATTCATGTAATCAATCACCTTTGCAGTCGCCATTCCCATCTACATGCCGTTTGAGCAATCGGCAGATCCAAACAATCGAAATAGGAACCTACCGATAAAGATATTTGTCAATTTGATATCCCTGTGCAGCTGAGAGGGTGGAGGGAATCAATGGTGGACAATGCATAGAACGAAGCAACTGACTATTCCCATGCTGCCCATGTGCACCAATGCCTCCAAGATTTGATTAAATAGACGCCAGGCCTCCTCTTCCGACAAACCTTCGGCCACTCTCTAGCAAAAAAGATCAGCCAACATGATAATACAAGGGGTATCGTACTCGCTTCTTTCAAAGTCTGGCGTTCGACGAACTCCTGGATACGAATACGGCACAATTCAGAAAGGTCAATATCCGGAGATGAAGGAACACACCATTTGGATGTATAATGTCCTCGGCACGACAGGTGGTGGTTTCACATCAACGTCCTCTGCATACTCTGACGTAAAGAGGTGTGCAAACCCATCGTCGCTGTCATCCTCGTCCTCATCTTTCTCGTCGTTTACATCAGACCTGGTGAAGTGGATGCTCGGGAATGAAGACCTGCTCCCAGAACCTCCGTAATCATCTAGGTCGCTCAAATCGATGCTAAATGGGTCTGATTTCTCGCGTCGTTCAAAAGAGTGAGGGACGGAAGTCATGTTGCCTTCTGTGCCCGAGTCAGAAGCAGTTTCGGAGCCAGAGGATAGGCCAGAGGTGACAACCTCGGAAGTCTCAACCCAGGTTGTATAGTACCGCACAATGAAGCGGTGAGAGAGCTTGCTTAATGCATTTACCTCGCGGAAGATTCTAGTATCACTCTGATCGGTGCGAAGGCGGATCTTCTTCACTGTAAACGTCGATGAGGGTGTACCAGTAACTTTAAGACGCTGTCACGAACCAGCATATATCCGAGAGTCAATCTTATTGCGCGCTTTCACGACTGACCCGAACGCACCTCTTCCCTGCGGACCATTAGCGTCAATGCACATACTACTCAAGAGGTTAGTTTCTTACTAGTAATTCCAGTTCTTCCCAATCCTCCTTCCATCTACTTGCTTGTCTTGTACTGGGAGGAGCACGGAAATAGTCTTTAACCGGAGAAGTCCCATGATGATTACCATTTTCCATTGGTGTCCTCGGGCCCGGTATTGGAATTGACGGTGTACTGATACGTGTTGGGGAGGTAAGACACATCGATGCTAGATCTGCAAGAAGGCTCAAGCAGGAAACCTGGGACTTTTTGCTGGAAGAGAGCATGTTCAACATAGTGACTTGTAAAGTAGGTGATATAGATGCTGCAGATCGTTCATTCCTCGAGCCAAATCAGTTACCGAGAAAATACATACCTGCTTGGAGGGCTTCACGCGGCCCACTGAACTTTTGTATCACGCCTTGTCCGTGGAGCATCTGTAGGAAGACTACTCCGACACTATGGATGTCGCGGCCCTTCGAGTATGACAACGGGGAGTCAAGGACTTCCTTTGATAGCCTAGGGTGGAATACATGGGTAGACCCGCGACAAATATTTGGCTAATTCGTACCAAGCGTCCGGGATGGGACTCTCGTCGCCGATGAGCGCTAAGCCGAAAGAAAAAGGGTTCGACTTGTGTAGGTCTTTCAGTCGGGCATGAAAGCCCACTTTCCCCACCTTGACATGCTTGCAATGACTTTTGTTCTCGCGGGTTGCAAGGAAGATACATGTGGTATCGAGGCCTATTGAAGAAATCCGTCAAAGGGTGGTGAAACGGTTCTGGGAATAAGGATATACCTCGATGGACGAGATCACTAGAGTGTACTGCATTTAACGCGGACAGTATCTGAGCAAGGTACTCCTATGCGTTCAGCATTGGTGAGGCTATTACTTACAGCGGAAGGGCGGCACGTCTTACAGAAGCTCTGTCTTCTCGAAGGCTGTCGCAATCCTCTAAAACATCTTGCAATGTAAGGGCAGGTCGTTGCTCAGATAAGATCGTCAACCGGGGAGGACCAAGGTGAGGGAACGAAAGTTTGACAGCAAGGACGCTTAACAAGTTCGGGTGATGAACATTCATAAGACGTTGGATTTCTGCCTCGAGCTGTGAGAGTTTCCTTCTACCTGTATATGAATATATTAATCGAGAACACAGAGAGAAGGGTCGAAATAGTCACCTTGGGAACTGATATAGTATTCGGAGTTGAACTCAATCGTGTGGACTTCCAGAGGAAGCGTGGCATGGACATCATCGCATAAAGGTTCGGCGAGGTATGTCACCCCCAGACACTCTACAACAATATTGGTTGAACACGAACATAGACCGAAAGAATCAACAAACCTTTGTGAGGGCGGAACATCTTCACGGCATTAAAGCGTATACCCTTGAACTCCACCTCGATGGGGAATGATTCCGTCAATGTGTCATTAACCGATGGTACTTCGGTGGCATCAGACTGGGCTCTTCGCCGAGCGGCTTTATATTGCATTTCTTTCGCAATAAGGTGTTTTTGTGCATCGGCTTGAAGTTGTTCCTGAAGTTGTTCAGCGTTCCGAGCAGCAAGCTGAGACTGACGCTCTGCCTCTGCCTCCTCTCTTTCTCGTCGTTCCTAATGCAACATTAGAAACATTGCGATCGACAAGCTTGAAACACAGGCCCACCCGCTCTTCTTGAATTGCACGTTTTGTCATCTCCGTGGCGAGCGAACCAGAAGCTTCACTCGGTGGCTGAACGCGGTCAGCTATCCATTCTTGAGCCGTTGTGATGATCTAAGAATATACTCTGCGTGTTCGTTTCAAAACAAAGTGGCACCTATTGGAACGACGGACCTGAAAGACCATCTCCGACCCTCGCAACTTCTCGGCTTCCGCATGGATAACCTTGGATAGGGCCACCTCGACATCATGATTAAGACCGCGAATAGGTTTCTGGACCGTGAATATGGGCGTGGCGAGTGTGGGGTATGTTTTCGGGAATCTAATTCCTGCTCAGCAATGATTCTGGGCGATGGGTAAAGCCAGATACTACTTAGTATGAAGGTGAAAGTAAACCTTGGGTGCATGCAATGGATCCGGATGAACAACTTTGATGATAAATTCGGGAAGCCTAGCTGCGGCCTTTGGAACAATCAAAACATGTCTGCTTGAGAGGCAAAATCGACGCACCTTCCATGCCTTGGGTGGAGGGGGTTCAAAGAATTCTTGATCATAGATAGACTTGAGAGCAGTTATTTCGAGTTGTTGCAATTCTTCGGTTGTTTCCATTGTTGGTGCGATGATACAAGTATCTGTGTCGTGATGAAAGAAACAGACAAGTTACGCGTTTGCTTGAGGTATTTGAGAGCCCAGTTGGACCTCAGTGGCTCAAGCGGACATGATCGTGACTCGAGGAATCGCGGGTCGCGTTATGTCGTGCTATAAACAGATATCAATATCAATCAAAGCCTCATCTCGACTCAGCCAGAGTCAGTTCCAGTCAATTGTTTGTTTGGCCTTGCTTGGAAAGACCCTTCGATCCTAACATGCACAAACAACGCCTTGAAGTCTTGGGGCGAGCATGCTGGCAGTTTACGGTGCCACCTGTATTTAGTTTGATCTTGCCGTGACAGTTCCTGGTCGCTACTCGCTGTATCACACATCTAACCCCATCAGGGGTTTCCTCGTAATCCCTCTACCCATCTTTGTGCTGACCGTCATCACTGGTCATTCCGGGCAACCCCTGTTTCTTTCAATTGGCTCCTACCAATCAGTAAGAAACGCTATCCGCAAGATCACGTGCTTCCTACGGTTTACTCCTAATATCGTCTTGAGAAGTACGAGCACTCGCTTACGAAGTCTGCCTGATACAAAGACTCATAGCCAGAAACTGATAATATCAAAGAAGTTACGATTTCATATTTGTGAAAGCTCGTGTCAAGTGTGATGCATTCATCATACCAGAGCCATCAAGTCTCATCTAGTACCGTCGGAGGTTACGAACGAGAAATGTGCTCCATCATTCAGACGACTGAAACAAAAATTTCAAACCCTGCGGAGCTTACCATCAAATGACCAAAAATATTGACCTGGTCAGCTAGTCGGATCAAAGAGACGCACGCTCGTAGCCTTTGTAAAGAACGAAAAAAAGTAACATCTTTGGCATTGCAGTTCAGATCAAGTCCAATATCAACGTCCCTATGTCACACGCCAGGTCGGAAGCACACACAGCGTCGTTTCGACCTCAGTTCCGTCGCGATACTACTCTAGCACCATGAGCGTTCCTCGTGTGTTCAGTTATGCCATGTGGTGAGTGTCTCCTGGAACCCATCCAAGTTGCTGCTTGCATTGACAACGCCGTTTTGATCCACACTTAGCTGGTATGTCGTGCCGACGGTGGATAGGCCATATACGGCCACGCTCGGGGCCGACGAAGAGTCGATGTTGAAGATCTGTTCTTGACAGTTCAACGAAGTGACACACGTTTTGGAAAAGTCCTGGAATGTGAACACGATGTGGGTAGCAATTCGCCACAGAAAATGGGGGTGTGTGACTTACGTGGAAGAAACTGTAAAAGCCAGCGCCTGCCGCAGTGTGAATCACGGAGAGAAGTGTATCAGGACGAGTCGGATCGCTCACCAAAAATGGTGATGTTTGATGAGTGTTGGATGTACAATGCCCATGCAGCATCGATGCTGTAGGGAAAAGTGGGGTCATGATAAGCGGGGTCGGGTCTGAACGGCGCCGGCGCCGCGGGGACGGGTTGGTAGTAAGGCTGCGGGACAGCACGGCATGAGCTCACTGATACAGCGCCAAGCAGGCGTCACTTACTGTCTCTGTCTGAGCAAAACCGATGTAGTGGTTGTGAGCATTCACCAAGTTGTATTGGTAGAGCGCCGCGTGTTCCGCTTGCAAAGGATATGCATCTATTCAATCTGTGAACGGGTGTGAGGCAACAAGGAACCTACAAGCTACAAGTAAGATGACCATTAGCATAAATTAGGATGAACATTTTCTATACTCACACGTGCCAATGAACCAGACAGGGCCCGCAGATTCAGAGAGGATGCCGCGGCCAGTGAAAACTGATGTTTGACTAGATGTGTCTAGGTCATGGTCTGCAGTCCATACCCACGTTCCCTGTCCAATCATTGAAAAAAATGTATTTTGACCGAGCTAATCTACACTACGAACCTCGAAGTATGCGCTGGAATGCCGGGTGAGGTGGATGCCTAAGAATGCGGCCTGACAGGAGGGATTCACAGATCCTGAGGGGCATTGAGCGTATTGCAAGTTGGTCCCCACAGCTAGACATAGAGTTGCATTAGCCTATGTTTTACACGGGAGGCATATGTCACGTACCGCCTCCCAGCCTTGAGGATTGTCGTGATAAGCAGTATCCATTGACTCGATAGGAAACGCATACCTGATGTGGGTGTCCCAGAGACCTGCCGCGCCTTGCTGGCCAGCAGGTTCATGGATATTCCATTCGATTAAGATCGCCCCGGGAGCTACAGAATGATAAGGTAAGTCGTGCTTACGGGGACATTCAGCCAATGATATCATTCACCAGGACCGGCTGTAGTGAGGAGTAAATCGCTGATCTCCATGGTACCTTGGGAACCGACGACACCCGCTCGGATGACGGGACGGGGGTGTTTGTGTGATTGGAAGCGCCTCCCACCCGCCAGAATAACTGACCAGGCTTCGCCAACAATCTGCGTTCCTGCAGGAATGGTGATCGTATGCGTGACATAGTATACACCTGCATCGAAGAAAATAATCTTGCAACCGGCGTACTGCGTGACAGCGTTTATTGAGAAGACAAGTCAAATTTCCACCGAGGAATTAAGTCGTACCTGGTTGAAAACTTTCTGGATAGCTCTAGTATCATCGGTCTTGCCATCACCCTTTGCACCTTGGCTTTTGACACTGATGATCTGGTTCGTGGCGTAGTTGGCATATTGGGGGTGACCCTTTCCAAAGATTCCCCCCTTGCTGTTGAGGAGACTCGAGGGCATTATGACCGGGGCAATATGACTCTGTGTCCAAGTCTTTTGACCGCGGGTTCCGGAGTACACATTGCCCTGGGCCCAGGAGGCGATCGTAGTATTGCCACCTGCAAGTAGGTCGGCTCCCCCGGCGACACCAATCGCAATTGGAACATTGGTTAATTGGATATTGTTGAGCACTAGAGAGTATGGAAGCGTCCCATTGCTTGGTATCGATGACTGCACAAAGACCGATGTATTGCTGACTACAGCATCCACGATGACTACACTGCCGACACCCTGAAGATATTTAGTGAGTAAAAGCAGTCTAACGACTCACGAAAGCACTTTAACCTGTTCAGCTAGGGTAGATCCTCCGACCTTCAACGCAAAGCCAACCTGTAGGACAGTATCAGAGACATGCTCCATCGAACCGGAAGCAGATCAAACTACCTGGCTATTGTTGATCGTGACTCCTTGGAATGTGAAACCTGCGAGAAGCGTCAGACCAAGTATCGTTTTGAGCCGTAGTACATGACGAACCCCAATTCCAGAGACCCGATACAGCTGAACAATGCTCTATTAACGTCGATTTGCCTAGATTGTGATTCCACTCACCAGTAACTGCATTATTGATTGTAAGGTTACGCACTGTGAACTGTTGGTTCCCGACCTCGATACCGATCTTTCCTGGATGAAAACTCGCCAACGTATCCCTTCTTACCAGGGTCGTTACTTACCTCCGTTAAAGACAATGTCTGGCAACTTGTGAACATCTAGTTTGCATGACACTATGTTCACTCACCTCCCATGAATCCACCACTGGAACAATGGAGACAGATTACTATCTCCAAACCAAAACATCCGAGTGAAAGCGTACCTTCCATTCTCCATGAATATACCTGTCACACACATCAGCTTCGTACTAGCATGAGGCAGTCCATTTCCTACCTTGATGCCTCGTTCCAGAAGCAGTGGACATCTCAACCACGACATTGATCAACGAAGTCGCCTGAGCTACTTGCCAGTGCAAGCCGATCGCTGCGTTCTGAGACGGGACGCGCCGCAAGTCAATGATCAAGTTCCGGACAGAGCGGAAGCTGGAACAAGGCCAGCCTTAGGACGACACACGAAGATTGAGGAGAGATCCGTACAGATTGTCTTGATTGATGAACCACTCAAGACCCCAGCCATTAGGAATATAAGGGTCGGCATCTAATCGACGGTTTGATCTGCGTTGATCATTGGATTTATTTAAAAGAGACCGACCAATTACTGCGAATCCACTAAAATTAGAACTTGCTAAAATGGTCGGTAGGTTCTTGGCGTCTCCAATAATTTGTGTATAGTAGTAGGTGTCAATGGCCGACGAGACAAGGTATGTGCTAATGTTTCGGTGAGTGATGTGTAAGATGATTAAGCAGGACGGCTGAACACATTGTACTCACCCTCGAGGGAAATACACGACCGCCGGTGTGATACTGAAAGAAATGTGTTGGTCGTAGAATCCACATGCAGAGGAAGCACATACGTCGAAGATGCACAGTTTACACCGCAGCGACCCCCAGATGACATTGCCTCTCTGCGAACTTCGATGAAAGCAATAACAAGGATATGCAGAATAAACTCACTTTATTGCGGCTGTATCATCAGTGACACCATCACCCTTGGCTCCGTAGTCCTTGACATTGCGGAAGACCTGGTAAGAGCTCGGGTCGGGGTTGTAGGGGGATGTTCCCTGATGCCGGATTGACTCAAGCCAGTATGGGTCCCCGTGTGCCGCAGTGCCGTCACCTAGAGGGGTGGTGCAAGACGACCCAAGACCAAAGGCAACTTGAGAGGTAAACAGGACGGTGCCAAGAGACAGTAGTGGCAAGCGATACCACATGGATAAATGTGCAGAAACGCAGACCTGCGTGATGACGACGAGGGGGCTCTACTTAGGAACCTTGGGCACTTTATATTCTGGCTCCACTGGCAAGAGAATCAGTAGCTACACATCAGGAAAAGAGAATATGGAGGGAATGTGATTGCACATTTGTGCCTATCGTCTGTATGAGGGTCATCTGTTAACCACAGAACAAAACCTCATGATCTTGTAACGCACCGCAAAAAGTTGAACGAGCACATTGATCAACCATCCCCAAGAAAGGATGATACAGTGCAATATAGAATATACTGGCCCCGAAACGACAGAGTCATCAACAAAAGTGGCGGCCAGCATCAGCACTACTGAGTTGGGTTGGCTCTCTTTGACTGACATACAGAGATTGGCAATAAGAATAGAGATACACTCTTTCGTCCATGCTGATGTTGTGAATTCAATAACCTGCAAGGTGAGTTTCCCTCACACAGGCACATATGCTCGAATTCCTTAAACACTAACCCACGAAACGCCGGAGATAAACGGCGTCGTACCGCAACATCTCTAATCTGGATTCTGCTATCTGCAATAGTCGAGAGCATTGTCATATTTCATGCGCGACGCACCTGCGGAGAGACTCGTTGGACCGTATTTGGAACACCATGATGCGTTTCAAGGAATCGCACATCACCACGGGCGAAGCATTTGTGGTTTGTGTCGGCGATATTCGCAAATAGAAAATCAAGGTATCAAACGATGTACGAACAACGTTTGCATGTCAGACATCATCAGAAGACGGGAACAGATCTACCAATGCAAGTGATCACATAGTACCTGCTCAGCGTAGGATCATCCGAATTCAGTATTGAGATCCTCCGCAGTAGTTGGCAGTGGATTCAATCGGATGCAATACGGGGATGCGCAACCCCTGTGTACAGATCCTGAGATAGGGTAGGTGGGGAGTTCGTGGGGCGCGACCATGAAGGTAGATTAGACTAGGGAGGGTAACCTGGGCTGTCGATCCCATTTGCTGCCATCCATCGGTCACCCGTCTCCGGGGATTGGGGCCGCGTACAGTACGTGCAGGGGAGAGCCTAGAGGGTGGAATAGGCGCAGTTTAGAGCCTGCGAAAGCCCTCGTCAGGGGCAACCGCTACTCCGCCCGCCGCTCTTCCAGGGCCGTTTAGGTGAATCACACAGAAGAGGTTGGCACGAACAGTAACTGCAACTTATGGGTGTGCCAGTAGCGACCCTCCGCGAGAGTGGTCTGTGATGTATGGGTGAACTTGAAGGGGGGTGGGGAGAAGGAGGCCTCCCAGCAGCAGAGAAGCTATCAGTGACCTGTAATAGCTGCTCTCCCTTGCCATCCAGGTACGCGTAACACTAACCTCGATATCCCTTGGAGGGTATTAGTAGAAGAGGATAAGGACCTACACCCAAAAACTAGGGAGCATTATGTAACGACCCGGAGTCAATCTTGCCTCGGCCACGCCTCGACCTCATTTCTCGTCATTAAACACAAAAAAAAGAACCTCAGTATGCCCGCACGCTTCCCTTCCTTTTCCCGATTCTTCGACACCCGTTCACTTCGCCAACTCGGCGCGCATGGGTCTCGTCCTCTCCCTCTTCTCGCCCTGCGCACGATGCTGGGATGCCGGCGACACCCACATCGTCATCTCTCCATCTGGAGGCTGGGTTCACGCGCACGCGCGCCCCAAGATTTTGTTCTACGAGAAACACAAGCCGTATTATGAGTTTACAAATTTCTCACCCCACGAAGTGGTGTACGACGGGAAACGGTATCCGACGAGCGAACATCTCTTTCAGGCGTTCAAGGTGACCTTTTTTCGTGAATGCTATTATGGGCAAGGGAATGTGGAGTGCTGACATGGTGAGATTTGGGACAGTTCCTCGACGGACATCCGCAGATCGCTGAGCGTATCCGAACAAGCGGTCCAAAACCGCTGGTTGCTTTTGACGAGGCGCACCGGCACAAGACAGCCGTGCGATCGGACTGGTCGCATGTCCATGTTTCCAAGGTACCTCCTTCCCGCCTTCCTCCTTGACCTCCAATGGACGCGTCTGACGTCACTCGTCCTTTATTCTCCATGACGGTTTGCAGATGGAAACAGTGTTGAAACTCAAGTTCACACAGCATCAAGACCTGAAACAAATGCTCCTCAATACCGGCGACGCAGAACTCGTCGAGGTATGTCCATGTCGTCACCCCTCCACATGTCGAGTGCATCATTTAAAAAAAAAAAGGATTCGCCTCGGGATTGGTTCTGGGGAATCGGCGCGGACGGGACTGGGAATAACGAATTGGGCAAGGCACTCATGCGCCTGCGTGGCGAGCTACGTATGTTTGCATTTCTCGTTTCTCGTGAGTTCTTTGGCGTGTTCAAGAATAGGACATTGCTTTGGCAGGGAATGATCCTCCTAGCGTGTCTACTCCAACACCGGCGCCGGCTTCGACTTCAAATAATCGATCTCACGGACGTGCCAGCACGAACAAGCGTCAAGCACCGCGTGTTCACGTGTCGGGCAGTCATGGTTCAACGCATGGGGTGTGTGAGGTACGTCATCCGTGCACCTCGCCACACCAACGCTTTTCGCGCTCACATCTATCTGTATCTGTCACTGCCTCTCTAGTTTTGTCGCGCCAAACCGACCTATCAACGCTCCAACTACTGCAGTCGCACGTGTGCTGATAGTGCTGCGACAATGTGCAAAGTGAGTCTTGCTTTCGCTCTCGGTCTTGGCTCGTGCGCTCGCACAATGGGAATGCCTTACTGATGTTTCGTATAGTATTGTCGAAGGAAACCGAGGGCCAAGGGACAAAGTCCTTATTGTTCGCGGACTTGCGCCAACAAAGCGCACAGCAAGTAAGACCTTCCGGCGAATGCCCATACCCACTCGATCTCGTTTTTGCTTGTCTTGACCTTTGGTTGATATTGTATGTGTCGTTGGCTGGTTTGTTGGTCCAATTGGCCGACCTTTTTAATGTATTCTTTATCCTATACTACTGTACTTGGATTTATTTATTTATTCTCTCGTTTGCGTCATATGACACCTACAACCCCGGATAGAATGACACCGTGTCATCATCTCAATACACCCCCGGAACAAGTCTGTACCGGATTCTCTCAGCCCACCCCTCCCACTCCCCCTTGAACCGCGCTTTCAGCGACCGCTCCTCGTCCCGGATTCTACGTACCGCACCTAACGTGCTCAGGATGGCGCAAACGAGTGCCACCGAGCGCATCCACACACTCGCCCTCTCACCGATACCCCAAGATGACACCCCGTTGGAGCTCAAGTGTATCTTGAGCTCGTCGAGATGGAGCGCGACGAGACCTGTCATACATAGGACCAGCCCTGCGTATCCCGGATGCCGGACGAACGCATAGGGTCCGGTCGTGATGAGCGCGTGGGCATGTCCTAGGCCATGTGGGTTCTTTCGTGTATTTAAGTGAGGTTTGCACGGGCCTGAACCTAGATTTGGGCAGGCGTAGAATTGATCGAGGGCACGGTAGGCGGCACGACGGAGGAGTGCGCCTGTGATGGCGAGCGTCATTCCCGTGATGGTTACCAGAGGCAAGGGCGGCAGGAAAAGTAGGGCAAGGGATGAGGGTGGACCCAGGCCTAGACCTGTTCCCGATGTCGTAGGCCTGATCCAGGAGAGAAGTGCACTCGTCGGAGGGATAGAGATGGGGTGTGAAAGTGGGGGAAGCGCCGTAGGGAACGAGGCGGGGACGTACGGCGCAAACAAGACGAGTGTGTCTGTGACTGCAGATGCCCAGTAAAGGCCCTAGGGTTTCAAAGTGGAGAGCATGAGGACGAGACGGGGTGGGTGTATGGGTGGACGCACAGACCTTTGTGAGCACAGCGGTGACGAACCGAGCAGTGGCACGAATGACGCGCCTACTATTATCAGTTGTGTCTGGATCGGAGATGGGACCAGTGGGCGGTGACATGGAAATATGAAAGGCGAGTGCAGCAGCGAGGATGGTGGCCATGATGGTGTTGAATTGCACAGGCAAGGTTCTGGATGGCCGCTTATGTATGGGCACATGGCACTGCGAGTGTGATGAAGAGTGTGATGCGGATGCGATGTCCACGTTCTAATAGTGAGCTATTCCCGGATCCGTACACGGCTATTTTAACGAGGCATTTACCAGACATATGCCGAAAATCCTCTGTGACCCATCTACAATGCCAAACATGTCTCAACAGAGCAAGGCACATGCATTTGAGTCACCATTGGTCAACTGCAACTCATTGTATATCATGTTAACCTGGAAAGTCTGAGGTCCATCTGAGGTCACTGGTAGCACTAGTCAGCCATGATGTAACATGTAGCCTGCAGTGGCACTGGTTCAACAAGCTAGACAAGTGGACTCAGCAAACATGGAAGGTGTTGAGAATCATGGTATTTGTTCTTCTAAACTTCTATTTCATAACCATGGTTCTAGACTCATCACATGATGTTCCATCTTGTGATTCTTGATGGCACTATTCATATTATGCATCTTATCTTGATTCTTACTCATCTTTGATAAGAGTATGTTATGCTATTGGATAGCTGACTGATATTTACTATAGTTAGTTATATCTGCTTATACTGCTTATCATTCCATTACATATTGTTCCATTACATTCTATGATATTTCATGGATTATCTCTTTACAGGAGATATTGTACATATGTACAAATATATAGTCAAGTACTATATAAACCCAGGGTTTTTGTCCTGGAGTAATAACAGTTCTTCTACCTGTTCTTCCACTGTCCCTCATAAGACTCCAGCCTATACAGCTGAGACTACTCAAGTCTTATACCTTGACTTTAACTCAATGCTACTGTCCTAGTGAGTCTTCCACTAGACCTCATTCCCTTCTTGCCCCTGTGCTATCAGGTACCTTCTGTTATGGATGAGTGGAACCCTCCACATTTTTCTTCACTTCCTCCCTCTCCACCATCCCAGGCACTCTGGGACATGATCACCAATGATGAGGGGATCTCCCCAGAGATCTGGGAATCAATTTGTAGGTGGTGATGTTCCAAGCATCGCCTTCTAAGACTCAGTTCACCACCTCTCTCTCTCTGTGTTCTCCTGAGTATTTCACATCATCCTTCCATCTCTTCCTGGGTTATTTGATATACAAACTGAAACAACCAAAGCTTCGACCCACTTAAAGGTCTAGACTAGGCTGCTTACTTATGAGGAAAGAAAGGGGATATGAGAGCAGATGCTTAAGAGTCTTATTCAGTAAAGCTATGGGGAAACTCCAAGAGAACTTGACTGAAGTTCTCTGGCGGCGACTTTGGCCTTTATATACTACTCATAATGTGTATACATGTTTATATCGGATCTACCGATTACTAGTGTATAAGGGATAACCCTAAGCCCTGGGCTGTGGGTAACGGAGATTAAATAGGTGAGGCATAATGGAAGCCTGGCATGTGTGATGCGTGAGGCGCATCAAATGGAAGAGAAGAAAGGAAGAGCATAGCCATGCACTGCACGGAGATTAAAAAGAAGGCTGTGGATGTGTAAGGGAGATCGTAGATCTCGTGAGAAATAGATAAGAAGATAAGTGTCCTTAGTGATAAGATAATCACGTGGCGCGATAAGATAAGATGTAAAAAGAAAAAGATGCTAAGTCCATTGAGTAAAATGTACCGTTCGTAACACTACCCCCTCCTTAGGGATCGACTTCCAGGCGATCAAAGGGTGCATCTTTGTCACGTGTGACGGTATCATTCTCGAAAGGTTTCAATAACCCAAGGAAGTCTATGTACGACATGCGTAGCTTCCGGGGTGCTTGTGGGTTTGCTCGGTGGAAATCAATGATTACGTCTTTAGCGTTGTCAAGTTGACCCTCCGGTTCCCATGTACGATCAACGTCTTCAAATCCAGACCAGTGGACTAGATATTCGAGTCATTTTCCCTTCAGTCGGGAATCAACGATGTACTCGACTTCATACTCGACATTACAATCTTCTGTGACAGTCACGTGTCCCGGTTTTACGGCTGATTGACCCGGCAATCTATCCTTATACGGCTTGACTCGTGATATGTTTATGACCGGATGTATCTTCATAGATTGTGGTAATTTCAGCTCAACTGCATTGTTACCGACGAGTTTAGTGATGACGTAAGGTCCAACCCAACGTTCACTCAGTTTTTTAGATGCCCATGTCAAACGGAGATTTGTAGTGGATAACCACACTTTGTCACCAACTTTGTAATCGGGTGCTTCTGTGCGGTGTTTATCTGCTTGAGTCTTCATTCGACCCTAAGCTTCTATGATATTATGTCTCGTGTCTTCGAGAATCTTAGCCATTTCGTTAGCTAATTCAGCAGCAGCTGGTGCTTTTGAAACATGTTGTTCAATTCCCATTCTAGGTTGATATGAACATGTGATTTCGAATGGAGACTTCTTAGTAGAAGCCTGCTTCTTTGAGTTATATGAAAACTGGGCGAGTGGTAACCAATCTACCCATTTATCTTGGTTTTCTGCAGTGAATAGTCGGAGATACTGCTGGAGATCTCTATTCATTCGCTCTGTTTGGCCATCTGTCTGTGGATGGTGCGCGGTAGATAACTTAGGGGTTATGCCGAGGTGTTTGCAGAGATCTTTCATCACCTGTGATGCAAACTGCAGTCCTCGGTTGGATACAATAGAATGTGGGAGTCTGTGGTTTTTCCACACATTGAATAAATATAACTTTGCCGTTTCCATTGCTGTAACAGTCTTTTTCATGGGAATAAACTCTACTTCCTTTGAAAATCGATCAACGACAACCAAAATAGAGTCGTATCCGTTAGATATAGGCAGATCCATTGTGAAGTCTGCCATTACGTCAACCCAAGGCATGTGAGGTACCTCGAGTGGGTTAAGGGTTCCAGATGGTGCTTGGTTAGTTCCTTTGAACCTTGCACATCTGTCACATCTTGATATATAATCTTTTACGAATGTAACCATTCCTGGCCAAAAGTAACTTCTCTGGAGGAGTTCAATCGTCTTTTCATAACCAGGATGACCTGCAACCAGTGTATCATGATGCAATTTTACTACTTGCAATCGTAGATGTTCTTCATTGGGGACAAACATCTGAGATCCTTTCATGATGACGCCTTCTTCTTCATGCCATGAGTCACTTAGGCTGAATACTTCTGACTCCAGTAACTTCGAAGTTGCTTCTTTGATTTTTTTATGAATTTTATCACCTTCATCGCAAATCAGAACTTGGTTTTGTCTGACGTGTTCCGGCGGAATGACTAGCACTCCTTTGTTATCATCTTCAATGCCCTTCATGTGATCTTCACGTCTTGATAAGGCATTGGCTTTTCCCATGGTTACACCTGCTTTGTGGAGCCATTTGAGATTAAACCTTGATAGATATTGTGCCCAACGTGCTTGACGTCAGTTGAGATCCTGTCTCGTCATGAACCATTGCAAATTCTGGTGGTTGTTCCACACTTCGAATTCGTGTTTGGCTCCTTCTAGATAGTGTCTCCACACTTCCAATGACCTAATGACGCTTAACATTTCTTTGTCAGCGACCGGATAGTTCCGTTCTTCGGGTGTCATGGAGTGAGAGTGGAAAGCGACGGGATGCCACTTGTCGTCTTTGAAAATAGATAAGACTGCTCCTGTTGCGTAATTAGAAGCATCACTTTCTAGGCGGAATTGACAATCAATGTTGGGATAAGCTAAAATGGGAGCTGTCGTAAACTTCTGCTTGAGCGTGTCAAACGCATTTTGTTGTGCTTCTTTCCATTCGAAGGGTGTATCTTTCTTTAATAAATCGTTCAGGGGTCTCGCGACTTGTGTGTAGTCCTGAATAAACCTTCGATATAAGTTTGCTAGTCCAAGGAAGCTTCTTACTCCTTTTACGTTTGATGGTGCTGGCCAATCGAGTACAGCTTTAACTTTATCCATATCCATTTTAATACCGTCCTTTCCCACAATCATTCTGAGGAAATCAACCTCTGTGGTACGGAACGTGCACTTTTCTGGTTTTACAAATAGATCATTTTCTTCCAAGCGGCGAAGGACTTCTAACACGATCTTGTCGTGCTCCTTTGGGTCGTCCGTCTTGGTGAATATCATAATATCGTCGATGTAAACAACGACAACATCTTCCATATCAGCGAAGATCTCGTTCATCATCATCTGAAATATGGATGGAGAATTGCATAATCCAAAGAACATGACCAGGGGTTCGAAGGCGCCGTGGTGACATACGAAAGCAGCCTTCCATTCATCACCTTCTTTGATGCGAATGTTATTGTAGCCCCACCTTAGGTCCATCTTGGTGAACATCTTTATTCCTTGCAATTTGTCAACTAACTGCGCGATCAATGGCAGTGGGTAATTATTTTTAACTGTGTGTTCGTTGAGGTATCGGTAGTCCTGTACCATACGCTTCTTTCCGTCTTTCTTTGGAACGAAAAACACAGGGCTTGTTTGTTCAGATTTAGACAGTCGAATATATCCTTTAGCAAGTTGATCGTCTATGAAAGCGGAAACTTCTTCCTGTTCAGTGTGTGAAAGGGGAATCAATCTGCCCTTTTTAGGTTTGAATGTTTCTTTCAATTCGATTGCATGATCCCAAGGTTTCCTTATCGGCATTCTTTCTGATTCTTCTTTAGAGAAGACCTTTAGATATCGATGGTATTCTTTAGGAACTAATTCTTCCGCAGTCTTTTCTACTTTTTTGGGTGTTTCCAATGTGGCTCTAATCTTGTGAGCAGTCCAGGCCTGCTCAACTTCTTCCTTATCGAGCATTTGGAGGTATATTGTAATAGATAACATGATGGGGGACAACATGTCATCTTGACTTCTCCATTGTTCCAATCGATGTCAGGGTTGTGCTTCTTCAGCCATGTATATCTGAGGATCACTTGGTTCTTTCCAAGGTCCATGACTTCTGCTGTCACTTTTTCGTGATGTCCCTGGTAATCAATTACAATATCTGTGGAATGCGTTATATTTCTGGCAGAGTTCTTTGTTCCGTCAATGTTAAATACGGGGATGGGATTTCATAATAAGGTCAAGGGGATTTTCTTATCTCTTGCCCATTGTGTGTCAATAAAGATTACATTTGCTCCACTATCCAATAAGGCTTCAGCGGAGATGAAGGATTTCTTTCCTTTCGGGGATATCTGAATCTTCATGATGATCTCCTTATCACCTTTGAGACTCCGTGTAAATCTTTTGTTTTCTTCAGGGATTTCTTCTTCATTAATTTTTTGTGAGTTTTGGAAAGAGGAATCAAGCACTGGACTAAAGCCCCGGCCATGCTCCAGACAAGCTGAAGATGCCTCTTGGCATGGTAAGAAAGTAATAATAGCACTATCGTCAATGTCATCAGTCTTGTCAATGGTTAATATATCAAATCTGTTTATACTTGCAAACCGAGTGCCCTGTTCACTCAATTCACTTTTCCTTTTCCCTTGTCTTCCGAGGTCTTCATGTTGTAAAAGTACGCTTTCATCGCATTGTACGACATGCCTCTGACTGCTGCAAAGGGATCGGCATTCCAGGGCGTCTTCTTCTGGCTACTGCTGTCCCCCCAGGATGTAGCAGCTCCATTTGAATTGGTGTTTGATGTTGCATGCACACCTCGTGTGGGAGTCGTCAATATTAGCTTGGAGGTAGATTGCCTCCCATTTGACGATGAAATCGTCTGTCGGCAAGTTTCCTTGTTTGAGCTCCTGGAGCTCCTTCCTTGCCCAATCTTGTTTGTTCATTGTACGAAACAAACCTTCTACATTGCTGACTAATTGTTGCCATGTGTAGGATCCTTGTGCCGCTTGCATTAGGCAGACTTGTGTGAAGGGACCTGCTTTCGGCCCTTTTAATCGAGAGAGTACAGCCCCAACGGCATCCTGCGAGCCGGGTGGTATTGCGTGTGCATTCACCGCTAACCATGCTTGGACCTTCATCCACCACTCTTCAAACTTCACCTTGGACCCATCGTATTCTCCAGGGTCTGAAAATATCTCCACTTTCTTGGAGAAGGAGGACATCATCTGTCCCAGAGGTCATGCTGCACTTGTGAGCACTTTGTTTTGTTGCAACATGTATATCTGACGTTGCTGCTGGTTGATGACCGTTTTGCATTCTTCGAGGCTTCTTCTTGCCTCTGCGATCATTGTTATTTGTTCCCTGAATATTTCTGTGGCTGCATTAAGCCTGTCGCCCCATTCTTGTGAAACGTCTGAGAAAACATCAAATGCCATTGCCGGCTGAACTCCAGATCCAGATCCAGACATTTTCTATATATATTGTAATGTGGGTGACTAGTAAAAAGGGAATTTCTTGAGATCACTAAGGTAATCTTTCGATCGTAGATAAAGATCGTATTCAAATCCTATGTTGTCGTAAGTGTACAGGTATCTCTGCTTCTGCTCGTCTTTCTCATAAACTTTCTTGGTTCTCGGCTTTCTCCGAGGGTATGGTGTGGGCATGCGGTAATGTGTGCCCCTTGCTCTACTGTTAGTACCCAATGCGAATCCTACTTCGTGGGCCGGTGAGTGACTAAGCGCTTCTCTTTGCGCTACTTGGTGTTCCTGGTACAGTCATTGTATCTCAGGGGGGAGGAATACAAGACCGAGTTCCAAAGGTATCTCGTCAGCACCGAGGAGGTCTACCAGAGCCTCATCTTCTTCGTGGATGCTGCATACGCTGGATGCCGAAGTTGATGGCGAACGGCGGGGAGATGATGGTGTTACAGATGTAGGTGACCCCCACCCTTTTTCCAACCTCCCACCCTCTCCATCATCCTAAACACTGTGGGACATGATCATTAATGACGAAGGGATCTCCTCGGAGATCTGGAATCAATTCGTCGGAGGAGCTGTCCCAAGTATAGCCTTCTAGAAGGCTCTACCCATCAGCTCCACCCCCACCCCGAATCCACCCAAACTCCTCTCCGTTCCATTCCATTCCGCTCCATTCCATTTTCTCCCGATCTATTTCATCTCTCGAACAATGCCTCCTCGGCAGTGTTCTCTTTATGCATCGCTCACCTATCCCTATTTAGTCATATTCCTTTTATATCTATTACTGGCCCTAAAGCCATAGAGTACTATTTATACTGGGGCTTCTCCCGCAACTGTTTTCCTTTAATATTGATCTACACTATTCAACGTGTTAATCAATCTTCCTTCGCTTCGAAGCCCTCCACTTCTGGAAGCTCTCTCGCTTGAACTAGACGGGACTGCGTCACCGTCTCTCTCTCTCTCTATACGGTTATAGAGACTTGCTCGCTCGCCGCTCGTATGACTGCATCAGTACCTTAGCAGTTGGTAGCTGGAGCCTTGTACCCTTGACCTCAGCTAGCTCGGAGTAGCTGGAGCTGACAGGTTTCTGCACGTCGCCTATATGTGCCAAATCTCCGTCCCGGACCGGAAGAACCCCCGAGGATTGGTTGACATGACAGTGTCAGTTGTTAATGTCACGGTTGACATGACAGTGTCAGTTGTTAATGTCACGGTTGACGTAACAGACGGAGTATGGGCAGTGGCGATCGCTTCTTCAATCAGCTGCTCCGCGCCCTCTTCGGTGGCGGGATAAAACCTCTCAGCATCATAAGGATCTGTTGCGTTGTATTGCACCTCCACTTGCTGTCTTAAACGCTCTACACACTCCAGCAATGAGGACCTGTCGAAGTCAGAATAGTATGGCACTGAGCATTGTCAGTTTGTGTTGCCTCGTTTCTTTATGATGACCTACTTTTGATCAAAGATTCCACTCCTGACTCTGAGGATGTTTTTCAATGGGCTAAAGCCTCCTTGCTTTGTAGGCACCTACATACAGTGAGTAGAAGATGTAGTCAAGTTCTAGTGAAACAACCAACAACTTTGACCCACTTAAAGGTCTAGGCAAAGGCTGCTTACTTAAGAGAAAAGAGAAGGGAATGTGAGAGCTGGTAGGCTCAAGAGTCTTATCCTATGAAGCATTGGGGAAACTCCAAGAGAACTTGACTGAAGTTCTCTGGCAGCAACTTTGGCCTTTATATACTACTCATAGTGTTTGTACATGATTGTATCGGATCTACTAATTACTACTGCATAAGGACTAACCCTAAGCCCTGGGCTGTGGGTAGCGGAGATTAAATAGGTGAGGTGGAATGGAAGCATGACATGTATGATGTGTGAGGTGGATCAAATGGAAGAGAAGAAAAGAAGAGCATAGCCATGCACGGCACGGAAATTAAAAGAAGGCTGTGAGGGCATAGGGGAGATTGTAGATCTCGTGAGAAGATAGATAAAGAGATAAGTGTCCTTTGTGATAAGATAATCACGTGGCACGATAAGATAAGATGCAAAAAGAAAAATGTGCTAAGTCCGTTAGATGAAAAGTACCATTCGTAACAGTCTGATGCATCTGCCAAATCTATATCTAAAATGCAGTCAATTACTGATTGATTTCAGGGCAAATTATATACCAATGGACTGTGATTCATGATAGGCCAAGACCAATGATTGATCACTTGTGACCAAGGTGGTATCTGAATTCAATTGTTTTTAATTGAAATTGTCCTTAGAATGGGTAAACCACACTCACCTGGTATTGTGAAGCGAACTTGCTTTTGCATTGTGAGTATGTTCCGAGATATAGTGGAAAAGTGAAATGGCAGGGAAGGAATGAAGTTAGATTGTGCATGGTCAGCAGTGGAATGAATGGTTACATAGGAAATATGGACTATAGTGCATTAGCCAAAATCGCTGAGACAGAATGACAGAGAATCAAACAAAGGTAAATGCCATTTGGTGTTTGCAAAGCAAAACTTGCCATGCCCCACACATCTCTTTCCATCACATTCTACATCACCATTCATTGCCATGTCCTCCCCCATCCAAACCATCATCGACAATGCCATAGCTGCCATCTGACATGCACTCAAGATGAAAGTACTTGGGACAACTGAGGGAGCTGCTGCCCAGACAGCAGCATGGCACCAGGCCATTACTGAGATCACAGGTCATTTGGTATGTAATCAGGTTTCTTGCACAATGACACTAACTAATATTCGTACTAGGACACAATTCAGGCCATGGCAGATAGTGCCAACAGGGTCCCTCTCCTGGTCATCACCTGCGATATCTTGACATCACAGTATCAAAACAACCAATGGCCAGACTGGAGCAAGATCCTCAAGAATGATGTTTCTGATCAACCAGACCACCCTTGGCTCAAGGTCGGCCAAGTCAATTTGGGAAGCAAGGTCATGACATCTTCAGCAAAGCTTCCTTGGCCCTTAGGACAGCCGCTCAATGCTGAGGATCAGATGGTCAGGATGATGCAGGATGGCAATGACATCAATGTTGAAGAAGTGCAGATGGCCTCAAAGAAGGTGGACAAGGGCAAGGGCAAGGCTTGGCAGATTGACCCACCAGAATCTGAATCTGAGGAGTGAGGTCATTTAAGGCAATGCATCAAGCCATCAGATGGGTCAGGACCGGCTTGATCTCATGGATGCTTGGCAGGCAGGTCACAGCCACTACCACCCACCGAAGAGATCGAGAATGAGGGTGATGCTGAGCAGGTATGTGCTGCCTGCAAATGATGTGGCAACAGGTGCATCCCAAATCCTGGCCACGCATGTGTCCAGTGCCACCAGCAGAAGGTATGATGTTCACTGACAAAGCTGTGCCAACAGTCAACTTCCCATCGTTGCCAATCCCCAACCTTGGAGAAAACGCAGAAACGATAGGAATGCAGCAAGTCTCACTCTTGACCACCTTGGTCAAACATTCACCATGGTATCCCACCACTGCCTCCCACCTCCACCATACTACTGGTCATTCAGATTCCATACTGTGGACTGCTGTCACCCAGTGAGCCAGCACTGACCATCAAGATTGAAAGAAGATCAAACCATTGAAACCAGCTTAAGATAAGCCATGTATATTCACTATATTCCAGCCACTAAAACTTGTTACATAGTCCTTGAAGGTGTGGTTATCCCCAGGATAAAGAAATTGGTGCCAGCCACACAGGTATTCAGTCCATCCATGGCCAGAATATCAGGCGCCACTTGGTCTGGCCACGCCAAGCCTGACAACATGGATGACTACCAAAGTCTCCTTCAAGCCCACCACTGACTCCAGGCCAGTCACTGCCTGCTGCAAGAGAGTCACTCGTGCCTTGAAGATCAGGTGAACACCATGGCAGACTCCATTAGGAAAATTTTTAAGTGCTGGTATGTCCAGACAAAGATGATCAAGTAGTATCAAAATGGTATAACTTGAGAAGGTTATATATATCCTTATCATCTCTTAATCATAATTTCATTGAATAGAACATGGTATATATTTGTTGGCAGATATTTTATATATGATCATTTGAATTTCAGTTAGATACTAGCTAGACAATTTTCATATAATTGTGATATATAAATGGTCTTTTCTTGTCATTTAATTTTCAGTTAGATATTAGCTGGACAATTCAATATAATTGTAATAAAGACATGGCCTTTCCTTGTCATTTGAATTTCAGTTAGATATTAGCTAGACAATTTTATACAATTGTGATACAGAAATGATTTTTTCTTGTCATATATATTATTAATTATCATTGATTGTAATGCATTGCCATGCATTGTCAGAATTGGCCAAAGATGTGAAAAAATTTGTAAGCACAGACCAAAGATGTGGGAAAAAAATTATAAACCCTAAACAGCATATGGTGTGGACTTGTAAAATTTTCAACCATCTTGCCACTGGGCGAAGATGTGGGAAAAAATTGATTAGTAAGCCCTAAACAACATGTGATGTGGATTTGTACTTTTTTCAAACATCTTGCCACTGGGCGAAGGTGTGGGAAAAAATTTGTAAGAACTGTATAGCATATGATATATAAATGCTCTCTCTCTTCTTTCTTTCCTTTACTCTTTACTCTAAGTTCTATCTCAGAGGAAGGGTTACTCTAGACTCTAGAGTTTATAACCAGGTAAGTTCACACTTGTGTGAACCTTTGTAAGTGTTGTTTTTGTCTTCAATTTTCGCTTTTTATGAGTTTGATTAAATATTCATTGTAAGT
>JBBPLK010000278.1:0-12962 GCA_038089735.1 Exsudoporus frostii
TGGAGAGGAAGAGAGAAGAAGCGTGAGACTGGTCCGAGACAGGCCCTCCATAGGTGGGCTGGGCGTAGCACAGGACAGGGCCCTGGCAGACTGAGATCAGTTCTGAGACCTGAACTGGCAATGTGCCATGCTGTCGTACCGGATACATAGTGTAGGTTGTAGCGAAGTTAGAGTGCCCTGTGGCTTCAAGTTGACGTGTCGATCACCACTGAAGTTCTTTTTTTTCGACTGAACACACCGAACACTCGACAAAACAGACAGTGGTCATTACATATAAGACAAGGAGAGAGAGGGGGGTAACCAAATCGTACACACATGCAAGGTCAACTAATAAAAGTACATACGCACACGACGTCGCCCAACAGACGTCACAACGACAACTAACAGCGCAGCGCACGTCCGTAAGGGTACATAGGTATCGCAATTACGTTTACATACATTACTCGGCCGTGCCTCAACCGAGCGCGTTCGGTCGGGCCACAAAGCCTGCATAAACAGGACGAGAAAGCCAATGATGAAAGCAGAAGAAAAAGAAAAGAAAAGCTTTCCATTGTGTTCTAGCATGTCCCAGTGTCTGAGAGTCATGTGTGGATCATCGCCGACATCAACGGAACAGAAAAACGAAAAGGAAGAACAGTCGACGACCATGGCTCGGAAGCGTGACGGGGCGATTACACAAACGTCTCGGCGGGGACATGGTACGTGTTCTTAGTCTTGCCGCCGCCAATAGATCTGTGGCGGGTGAGATGATAGGCATCTACCGGGACGTTCGTGGTATCCTTGAGTGAGTTGGAAAGCGAGGACATTTCACGCAGACGACGGCGTTCTCTTTCTAGTCTCTCCTTCTCCAATTGCATGGCAGCATCGCTGGCACGAACCAGAGGCTTCCGGTCGGGCACACCATGAGGATCGTCCGGATAGTGTGCAATCGACGTCGATGAGGAGCCGGGAAGTTGTGCAACAGAAGATGAGCGAGAGGGGGTTGCCAGGCGCGAGGTAGGTCGCGGGAGCGTTGGCTCCGGGAAATCCGCGCGGTTTTGCATGGACCCATGGAGCGACGAGGCGGGTCTAGGGCTGTCGAGGAGGTCGTGGAGCTTTGACACGAATGGGTCCTTGATCACCATCTCGGCGGAATCCCGTCGTTTGAGATCCGTCATCTCGCGCGTATAAGCGTCCTTGCTGGGACGGGGACCTTGTGGTACCACCATGCGATCCGAAGAATGGCGACGAGTGGGAGATGCGGGTCGGCTGCTCATGACAACATCGTCTCGTGGTTTAGAACAGGAGATGCATGATGACCATGGATCAGCGGTAATCGACATGGCCATGGCACTCGATTGGCGAGACGGCGGGGTCCGAGAGGGTATGGGTATGGGATCTATCTTGATCGTTTGCGGCTGAAGGTGTACAGGGAATGGATACGCCATCGCAGCGGCGCTGCCGGAATCTTCGAGTTCAGACTCTAGCTCGGGTTCCTCTTTGATAGGCGATTTGACCCGCCTTGCTACTGCCATCTCCTCCTGATCACATTCGTCGGCAAGAGCCATCAACGAAGGTGCGGTTGAAACCAACGGAGCAGAGACCTCTGCAAGAGGTGAGAGATGCAAGTCATATTCGTCATCGATGACTTTGCCTTTGGTAGTCTCAATTTGAGACAAAGACAGGTCTCCATTGACCGAATATGAACGTTTCGGCTCCTTCCTGTAGGGATACTGAAGCCCTATCGCTCGAGGAGGAGCCGTCGTCCCACTCGAACGGAACCGATCGAGCTCTTCGCGTAAAGACCGACATTCTTGATTCACAGACTCCGTCTAACAATTACCCTTAGGCGGACAACGCAAAGATGAATGGATCTACTTACTTGACTATAACCAAGACGTTAGCGAAAGATCCGGTGGCATGACGGAATACCCACCCTTTCCAAAAATTGTTCATGTGATCATAATGCTCCCTGAGACTTTTCTCAATGGTAAGCGCGGTTTCTTTCTCATCACGCCTCGTGCGTTCCAAGTCCTCGTACTTGAGCTTAGCCGCTTCGAGTTCTGATGTTAAGCGATCACGTATTTCGTCACGTGCTGCGGCTGCTTCACGTAGCTGTTCCGCTTGCATGACCTGTTTTCTCTGGGCCTCCAACAGGTTATGTAGCAGGAGGCAACTGACCCTGACGGGAGTATACTGGAGAAAGGAACAGATGAGATCGTTCGTTCAGGGTTCAGAAACGGTGGACAAAAGGGCACCTGATTCCCGGGTTGCGACTTGTAGTATGCTCTACATTCATCGATGACCCTCCGAATCTCGTTGACTTTGCCCCCCTCCTTGACGATACGTGCGATGTCGTCGAGGAGACGTTGAGACTCGTTGTCAATCTGTGGTGCCACCGCGACCGAATCGGAGGGCGGTTCAGTGGTTCCCGTGGAGGGATCGCGGTCCACGTGGAGTTTTCGAATGTCACGGGGCGAGAATCGCTCGCGACAGAGGGGGCACTTGTGCTGCATGAGATGGTCGAGACATCTAACATGGGTGTTGAGTCGATACCTCTCGATCGTCGGTCGAGATGATGGAGACGGGCTTACTTTTGGCAAAAGACGTGACCGCATGTGATGGCATGGGGTACATTGGCCCCAGTGGTGTAGCACTCGAGGCAGATGTCGCATGTCGAGTTTGGACCGACGACCAACATGATCGAGAGCGAACGGGACTGGTTAAGGACCCTCGCAGGACTTGGAAAAGAAGGACCAAAGGAAAAGCAACGGATATAAGGAACGAGCGGCTCTACAGCCTGGCCAAGTGCGCGTGTTGGCCTGGATTGGTGCAAGCACCGGGCATGGGCATTTACAACATTGGGGCTCTGACAACATTATAAGGCAAGCACGAGGCCGCTAAAAGCGACGTGAGATCGAAGCGTATTACATACTGGTAACTTGTTGCACCATCAGAAATGACAGATAAAGCCATCTGAACTCAGTTCAACATACCCATTTCATTTCGGGCTCTCTGGGTCACTGGGGGGTTGGCCATCCTCTCGGAAAATCCCTTCCCGTTCACTGGCCTCGCTGTAATCTAACTTATCCAACTCATCGGGCCTTGTCCTCGTGTTCACAGCATGCCAACCGATGAGCCTGTGTCCCTTGCTGTGCACACGGAAGAGACTCGTCCTATGCACGTTGTCCGTGAACGGCTTGCTGTACGGATCTGTGGCTGGCGCTGAGATAGCGAGTTGAACATAAGTTCCCGGTGTGGCACGTGATTCATCTGGGGACGCCGGGTGCGTCAGCCGGACAAAGGTCCCTCCGCTGCATATCATCGCCAGACAGAACGGAGCCCACTACGCCTTCAAGCTGGTCAGTTATTGTCCTCTTCATACCCGGATGCTTGCGCAGCGATGGCGGCAATGGACTAGATGTGGCAACACACGTTTCTCGGCGGCAGACCTGATTTGAGCGCGTTGGATAATCTGATATTGGCTCTCGGATCTTCCAGAGATGAAATTCTTTGCTTCCAGCTTTACTTAGCTTGCATGCCACAGGGCCGTTGAGGGGTCCTATTTTCCCCCACAGGCTCAGGCTATCGTCGCCCCTCTGCCCGTGTTCTTCTCCTTCCCCCCCACTGTCGCCCTCTCACGTCGACCTCCGGCACATCTGTTTCTATCACTCCGGACCCGCTCCAGCAGGACGTCAACGTGAACCAATCGGAATGTCCCCGCAGCACTGAGCCGGCTCAGCACGGGATACCAGCTAGCATCTGCCGATCCCAAGTAGATCATGGAATGAATCTTCAGCCGGGTCGCCTTCCCGCGTTCCAGATCCGCCTGTACGAAATACGCCAATGATTAGCTAACTAAGTCGGCGTTCGACCCTCCGTATGGCTGGCTAAATCGATTAAGCCGCGAACGCCACCAATGCTTCGAACAGAAAGTAGCCTCCCTCCAGCCAACGGGCGTTGGCGGCAATCAGCCCGGTACTTTGAGCGGGGAGTGGCCGGTCTCACGATCGCTGTGCATCATATTGCGGCAGCGAAAAGGACTCTTGCTCCAACAGCTCCCATCGAAGGCTTATCTCCAGCACAACGAATGTCCAAACAAAGCAAGCCAGCAGATGCGGCAAATGCCAATCTGTATCATAATAAGATAGATAGGCACAACCATGAGCCCCTGAGTTGGCAGGTGATGACCATACCATTCGCTGAACTTGAATTGTTTCCCTCGACCCATTTCATACGGTCGTTGGCTGTTATGGCGGATGAACGAGACGGATTCATTCCCCTTGGGATTAAATAAAATGACAGAGCGCAAAGGAACGCGAGCTTGTCGGATGTCTTGTCATCGCTCGCCTGCGCTCCATCGATCAGCGGCTCTCGCGGAGTCTCACGACGGGATAACACCACACTCCCGGTGCCCCGGCACAGGGGCCCAACAAGCAAAAAGAGGGAGAAAAGAAGAGAACACTCGTAACCAAGAACCCAAGTACTGTCAAGATAAACCTGTCATGTGCGGAACGTCGGAAACATTTTCCCATATGGGTTCCTTTCAAGTAAAGCAAAAGTGATCCTATATATTACAAAAAAATGAAAAGAAAAGCATTGGAAACAAAAATGCTTATCGATGATCACGCCACGGAATGGTGTGCATCTTCGAGATCAGACTGGATAAGTATTCAGTTCGCACAATCCACTGCCATCAAGTCTAGGCCAATTGCTTACACCCAGGGGAGCCCCGTGGTCTCGTTCGCCCCGATCGTAGTGTACGAAGGGGGTTGGATTGTAATCAGGGGCCCATCTTGGAGCAGAACCACCATTAATTCATGCATGATGAGCGTCAATTGGGAACGTCCAACTTCTGCCGATAACAGCGCATGGCAAAGGGATAGCTGGTGTATACTAAAACAAACATAACAATACACGAATGCCCGACTATTCCACATATTCCACAACATGAGAGGGGGGAGAACTCGAGAGCAAAAAAACGATGAGTGTCTAATCCTTTATAATTGTCACGAGGCAACATCGAAAAAAAAGGTGGAAAAAGTCAGGGTCGGATTTTTCTATTCATGTACGATTAGCCCACAAGTGTATGATGTTGGGACCACCGACAATCGGTGTGGGTGCAAAGATTTCAGGTCCAGACGGAGCTGAAAACGTATGACCTTGGTAGTCATGCGTAGGAAACGAGGCATCAAAATGCAGAGATAGCGCGTTGGTGCCAATGATATCAGAGGCGTTGACAGCCCTGTGGCTGTCAGGATGCAAAACCTCCGTGGTGCTTGATTGCGCCGCGTGGCGACGGTGGTCGCCCATTTCTTCGCTCCTCCTCGCACGACGCGTTTGACGATCCTGCCTTGTCTCCAATGCCTGTGGAATCCTCTCTGGATAGGACACGGACCGGTGTCGTAGTGTCGTAGTCTCCAGGATGCGGCCACTCCGTGAGCCTATGTGGTCCCTGATAATACCCAAGCTCGATACATCCGATTCCGAGCCAGGTAAACTGCCTGCAATGATAGGAGTTTCCGTCTCATCGTCCTCTCCTGCCTCGCTAGCAACGTTATCGCCAAGGTCCTCGCGTCCTACGTACGATTCACCAGCAACGCTTCCCTGCCCCCTGACCCCACCATTGTGAAGTCCGACGAGCAAACCAAGGCTGCCCATGCTACCTCCGCTGATGCTATCCATGGAAAACGTCTGCACCGTTCCCCATGTCGTCTCGCTCCTCGGACTCTCGTTCTCTCCCGCGAGAGGCACAGCAACCCCGCTCAAGGTTCTGCGGGGCCTCACTGGGTCACCAGTACCATTGACCCCGTGACGCGATGCGCCTTCAGTCACGGTACGACGGACACCGAGAACCTGGTGAATTGTCTGCACGGGGACTCTCCGGGTGCCACCATTCTGCGGCATATCAAGAAGGGGTTGATCACCCAACCTCTGTGCTGATCGCTCCACGTCGATGACCTGTGTCGTATTCCTCCTCGTAAGCAGCCTGTCTCGGCTCACCGGGGTAGCATCCTCATCTGGCGTCGACACTGTTCCAGGTGGATTCGGTTGTGGCACTCCCATCAAACCTAAACCACCAATTGGCTGATCAGGAGATTCTTGAACAGGAAACCCGTGTACCCGATCTGACCGAACGCTTCCATACGACGAAGGCGCGAAATCGGAGGGCTCGCTGGCGATCTGGAGTCCGGAGTCATAGCCAGAACCGTAACCCTGGATGTACGCCTCCGCGGACGCGAGACGTGCATCCACGCTCGGCCGTGGGTCCACGTCAGAGCTACTACCGATAACGCCATTCGTGCGGTTCGTGCGAAGACTTGGGCGGACATTTTTGACCTCCCGTTCATCGTCCGACCTCCTTTCTTCGACCAGCGGGTGGTGTGCCCAGCTCGGGGCTGGGGAAGGGGCCACGACGACGCGCCGGGCCTGCGGTGGACCCGTGACGATATGCGATCTCCCATCTGTGCTCGCGTACCTCGCTTCAGCAGCGCCCGTACGACTGGATTCTACATGCGGTCGCCACTCCTCTTGAGGGTGGTTAATACCGTTGGCTTCCTGGGTTGAGGGTTTTTTGGTCCGATCATCTGCACGCGGAACCTCGGCAGGCCGTGCACGTGGAACGGCAAGTTGAGTAATTGGGGCAGGGGGTACATACTGAGTATGTGATGTCCCGGCATAAGACGTGACTGGCGGATGTCCGTTGGTGCTGATAGCAGTGGTGGGCTGTACCCTTGGCGGAGGTGGAGGATACGGTACTGCGGTTAGGAGGGGATCGGATGCATCCGCAGCACCACCTGGCCTGGCGAAGGCGGGAAATCGGTCAAGCGGTAACGGTTCAGGTGGTGGTGGGAGGGGATTAGAAGAATTACGGTAAGGTTGTTGAGGGTCACCACGGAGAGAATCAATCTCGGCATGGAGCCGAGATAGCTGAAAAATATGAGTGAGTCGAGTGGTGCCTCGCCCCTGTTCATAAGCGTCTTGACTCACTTCCCTGTTCTCGAATGTGTCAGCGCCACCTGCTCGCTACATATATGGGACAACGGGAGGTTCTCTTACAACGCATGTTTACTCTGGATCTCGTCTATCCTACTCAAAAGGCTTTCTTCCACCGCGCGAGACGTCTTTGAATCTTGGTGAGCGTTACGTCGATAGGCTTTCAACTCGCGGCGTACGCGACGAAACTCTGCATTCTCTCGCTCATTTCGCTCTTGCAATGCCTTATATCGCTGGAGAGAGGCCAAGGCGGTACGCAGTGGTCGATACTAACTCGTGGGATATGTGAGAATGTCGTCATGAACAGGGCGGAACAACTCGGATCCAAGGACGCAGGTCAACCCGGCCAACATGTGCCCATGGCCCAAACGACAGCTCAAGCACGGTGACCTCGTTCAATATGAGAATGTACTGCACACTCACAGAGTCGTCGTCAGTGGAGTTGTTGGAGAGCCATTCTTCGACTTCGGTGACAACCTCGATAATTTCAACATCAGGGACGTCCTCGCCAGACACGAGCGTGACACGCTGGAGCAGCTGCGTCGCTTCTTGCACGATCGTTTCTTCGGCAGCACCGTCAAGTTCGGGTGGACCTGCCACATGCAGTTTTTTGACACGGTCGGGCTGGAACGCTTTTCGGCAGAGGGGACATGCACTCGGAGAGAGGTTCCGGAGACATCTATGTGACAAGCATGATGTGTTAAGAACGATCTGGGGTGTCCTGTGGGGAGTACGCACGTGAGACAGAATATATGACCACACGCTATGACGTGGGGTGAATTAGCAGGTTCAGAGGAGATATTGTATGGATCCAGGCAGACATCACAGAGGCTGGCGGGGTGAACCACGAGCATAGCAAATATGAAAACTGAAGAACTGAAACCAGAAATGGCCGTCGAGGCTGATATCACCACATAGCATAAACGTGCAAGCAGCGAGGTCCTCAGCTCGTCAGGTGTAAGGGTTCTCGCAAACCCTTCTCGCTTAGTCACCGCCCATATTTGGCAGGTCTTCTCGTTCGTCCTGCTCTCCACCCATCTTCCTTACAGTATCCTTTGTCACTGTTTCTAGCGTCCTAACGGCCGAAACGGCATCCAGGCGAGCAGCGAGCAACAACCGGATGAGCCTCGTGGTGCTGACCGGTGACGGGTTGACGGTTCTGGTCTCCGCGCCGGGTATTGCCAGCCGCGAATACCTTGCCTCAGACAAATAATTTATTGTCAGTGAAACAAGACCCAGTATCTTGACGGACGCAGATAGATCTTCATAGTGGTTGAGGAAGAGGCCTTTGACGAGACCCGTCGTTCGAGATGCCCTGTTGAAACGATCAGCGCTTCCAGCAATACTACTAAGAAACCCCGAGATTCCACCCTCTTTCTCAGATAGACGTTTCCTAAGGGCCCCAACAGCTGCTACCAAATACGGAGGGAACATTTCAACTAACCATGTAGTGCTATCTTTGCAAGCGACATGGACAAACCCCTTGAACACCATCCGGATGACGCCATACGACAAACACATGCCTAGACCACCGAAGATTGCCTTGAACTGCGCGTTTGCTTCTTCTCCATTGGGACTGCAGCAAGCAAGTCGGCGATATACACAGGAATGCAGAGAACGAACATTGGTAAGAACGTAATCGCACTTGGGTGCAGGAATGTCTTGCACAGACTACAGTTGGCAAAGCACAGTTAAGGTCGGAATTGGGTCGGAATGGCTCGACGAAAAAGTGATCACCCAAGGCAAAGGATAAAGGTAGTTCCCCAGCATAGCGTAATGACTCTCGTCTGGGAGAAGCTCGACGAGGCTGGAGAGATGACGTCAAGCATATACCCAGCGGAAAGCTGTAAAGCTCACGTCTATCATACTCCTACATGCCTGCCGAGACTGAGGTTCCCCCCCCCCCATGCTAGTTCTGTTGCTATCTTTGCGCTAGTGTAAGTGTCCCTGTTGAATCAATTAATCGACTTTCGTTGGCTCACGCGATGTAAAACCATACCAATCTGGGACATTGGTCGTCATTTCTTAAGCCATTGGGTAGATTCCTCCAGCGATTTTCTTTCCGGCTGCACACACGCTGGAGTTATCTTCCACTGGCGGGTTGAGCTTAGTAAGGAAACTATTAACGCGTATCTGTTTCCCATATCTTTCCGCCCGGAATCCACTGCATTGGTGTCAACGTCAGCGAAACGGGAGGCGGCTCACTGTACAAGGACCTAGAAGAACACGAACATAAGATATCCCCGACCTCTACGCGAGGGCCTCAAAATACATACCCGACTCGGGTACCAGGAATTATCGGTGTAGACTATCGCAGCTGGATCGATCATCAAATTCTTCCCTGCTTCCCTGTCGAACCAGCCGCGACAGCCTTGACATATTCGATGACAGCCCACGCAGCCCCTTCCGTCACTTGAGCGATGGCAGGTTCCGCATACTTCCTCACCGACCACTTCACCCTTCGCCAAATGCCACAATGGCGTGTTTGAACAACTCTGCTTGTGATGTCGCCGAAGATCCTGAGCCGAAAGATCCACAATGGCTCTGGATAGTGTTGGGATTGCGATGCGGTATGAAACGGTCGCAGCTTCAGTGAAGAAAGTAGTCGCGTGAATGCGTGCACGACCTGGCAGAAGGCAAAGCTCACAAAGAACCGCGATATCTATTATTTAGTTGTGATATGGATATGTCGCAGCTCTGGGTAATGAATACGTCGAACAGGACCGTGGTCTCATAGGGGTGAAAACCTACAACATGATTGGTCCGTCCTTGGGTACATTGCCTTGTCTGTGACAAGCACCTCGGAGTAAAAATCCGCCATTGCCCAGTTAGCTATCTTACGCAGAAATCCATGTGCCTGCACAAGTTGCATGATTATTTCTTTGCAAGCAGTGGGATGAAGGGAAGGGAAATTGAGGGCGCAGCAGCAGGTCACCACGTGACAGGGTCCGACTCCCTGTAAGAATCACGAAGATTGCAGCCCCATGTGCTCTTGCATCCATCTTTGTTTTAGAACAGAAAAGACGATCGACCACGGGGCAGGTGTCTCAAACAACACCTGATGCGCGTCGATCAGCGACATTGATTACGACACAGTACATGCAACGACATGCGTGAAAAAAAATTTATCATGGCATTCACATGCGAATAGCATAACCACACGACATCACAGACGGCGACCACGGCGACCACCCTATCAAAACCGCGATCAGCGGACCCATAAATGAGACCAAGTCTCGTATGGAACATTACCTTTCTCCTTGTGCAATCGGTGGGGATGGGCGTCACATCCTCGATTCTGCCAATACGCATACCCGAACGGGCGAGCGCACGGAGCGCGCTCTGTGCACCCGGACCGGGCGTTTTTGTGCCGGTACCACCCGTCGCCCGAAGTTTGATGTGAAGTGCAGTGATACCGACTTCACGGCAGCGTGCTGCGACATCTTGAGCAGCCAACATGGCAGCGTACGGCGACGACTCATCACGATCGGCCTTGACCTTCATTCCACCTTTGAAACGGTTCAGATGATGGTTAATTCGATGTGGCTGGCAATACGACATACCAGTGATACGGGAGATGGTTTCCCTACCCGACAGATCAGTGACATGGACGAAGGTGTCGTTGAACGAGGCATAGATGTGGGCAACACCGAAAACGAGCTCTCCCTCGGCGACCTGAGGTCCGAGCGAGACAGCGGTTTCTTCCTTGGCGACCTTCTTCTTGGGGGCCTGTAAACATCCACCCGTCAGCGTCGTCATCCATTATGAGATCTCTACCAGAGCGACGCGACACCCAAACAGCTGTATGCATCGATGCGTCCACAATCCACGGTGTTGAACACGTACCATTTTAACGAGGTTTGAGCGTACAAACGTTGACTGAACACACTGACTGTGGACGGCTACACTCAAACTCTCAATGAGAGGAAGCGATGCCAAACAAGTACAAATATATTCAATTGTACCAAAATCATTTCTTGTCAAAAGTTGCCTCACAAAAAATATCACGGTCACTATTCTTGGTCTGAAATTATATATTTTTCACAACAAAACACCCTGCTAGACAATTTTTGATTGGGTGCCTTAGGAGGTGTGTGAATTTAAATTATATTCGAATTTGGATGGCTTGACAAGTGATCGCGAGCATGACCTCTGGTTGCTCCCCTGTTCCCAACAGGAAAGGAGCCCCTTCCTTCAGGATGTCCTGACATAGAGTCATGTGTAGGGCCAAGATAGTCATCGCCGGCATCGGTGACAAGTCCACGCACCACCTCGCACCCATTACGATGTCGTACACGAATTTAGGTTCATTCAAATCCTCCTTCTCTCCATAGGTCTCGATGTCGGCGCCTTCTTACTCATGTCGACATCCTTCGCGTATGTGGATCCACATTCACGCGCGCAATCACAATCGGGGATGAACAATGCCGCACGCGAGATTATAAAGGACATGAGGAAGGGGATATGGGGAAGTGGGAAAGTTGGAGCGCTGTTTGCAGGCATTGAATGCGTCATCGAAGGGGAAAGTTGTTCACATTATTGTCTCGAGTGGATACTGATGCTGTCGTTCCTAGTATCAGGCAAAAAGCGACCTAGTAAATTCTGTATCTCCCGGCTTCGTAACCTCGCGCGACATTCGGGACCCAAAGCCGTCTTGGGAGGTAGCCTGGCAGTTTCAACGTTTTCAGCCGAAACAGATTTGTCCTCCGTCGAGAACCTGTAGAGTGACCATGATAACATTTGTTGCAGTTTCAGTGACGACTGATGATTCTATACGTTAACGGAGATAACATAACTTATTCCCAACAGTCAGACCCGCTATTTACATCATTATACCGTATTTTTCCACTTTAATATAATGCAATCGATGAAATTTTAGCCCGGATCAAACTTCAGGCCTTCTGGCCCAAGCTCGATTTATCATACTACAATTCTCGGCCCCCAGTGACCTTGTGAACAGGGTAATCACGTGACCATATGACTGCTGCGCTTATCGTGGCGCTGATATGAATCTGCTCACCCTGCTACCAGACCACACCCATATACGTTCATCATGTCGACCGCACAGTGCTCTGCTATCTCCACCGCATTGAAGGCCAAAAGTACGCGCGCGTCGAACTCCTTACTACTCAACGCACGGATCCTGAATCACCTCCGATAGAGTACACCAATGCCCAGCTCGCAGCCCAGGTCGGCTTGAACGAGCAGCGTATCAATGGCAGTACGTGGCCTCATCGATACGGAGCAACGATCGTCGCCCCGTTTAATTTAATTTAACTCCCCCAGTCCTGTCGGGCAGTGTAAAGCCCACCCAGCAGGAATTCAACTCGATCGCTGTGGCGCTCAACCTCACGAACGCTGTCAGTATCCAATCTATTACCACCCCTTCCGATCGCACCACTAATCACTGTGACATGGACTTCTCCTTGTAGCCCGCTCACGCAGCCAAGGTCACCGCTTAAGGGGGTAGGGATACTATGTGACAAGAATAACGCTCCACTCAGAGTCGATGCTGTAACAGTTTTATGTATCGTGATGTTGAATGTATCTTCATGTAGCCGCGAACGTCGTCCATGTTGCCATCAATCAATGGGGAACACCTGCGGGTTAAACCCCTATCTGACATCGCTTTATCTTTGCCTCAATCAGCTACACGAACCCGAATTTACTTGAATGGGTACGACACTTGTAAACTCTGGCCCACTATACAACTCGTCTCCGCGGTCATCCGGCGAGCACAGACGCCACGAACGCAGAATACAGCTACTTTGCATGTAACAAGCAAGCGAGCCCGCTAGTCATCGATAGTCATCAATGTACTTTGACATCAATCCCCCCACGTGCCTTCAACACAGCCCAAACGTCATCCCGAACGGACTTGAGATCACGCCAGCTCCCCCCCCCCCCCCCCCCCCCCCCCCCCCCCCCCCCGGCCGACCAACAACAGGGCAAAGGACAAGGAAGAGAAGAGAAAACCCGCGCCACCA
>JBBPLK010000278.1:12972-27098 GCA_038089735.1 Exsudoporus frostii
TCACAACCCCCCCCCCCCGGCCCCCCAACAACCCCAAACCAACCCCCCAAACGGATTGGAAACCCCCCCCCCCCCCCCCCCCCCCCCCCCAAACGATGACACGAGTATGATCCAAGAAGCAAGGAAGCCTAGCACAAAAGCGGTTCGGCGACCCTACCGACACGCTGCATCGACGAGGCAGGGGCTCCGTCGGAGGGGATACTTGGGAACCTCGCGGAAATGACGCACAATTTACAAACGTCGCCGCCCGTCATCTCCGCCGCGCCGCCCTGTTGGATATCTAATCGCGTAGTGCATGTGTATCGCTTGTATGTATTTCATGCGCGACAACCCTAACATAGAGACATGCATAGGTTAGTAGATATCATGATGGTCGCGAAACAGAAGAAGAAGAAAAAACAAGGGTGTTGTCTGAAATGGAATACCGCAGTCATAACACCTCCCGAACCTGAGCATGAGTAACATCCATATGAGTGCCTCACAGTACCCGAATATCAAACCGAGCATCGCAGAGACATCCCGAGAGAATCTCGTTGTGCCGACGTCGCACTGTACCCGCGATTCATTGGTCGACCTCCCGCCATGAACATAGTAAATTATACGGGCTGACAAGACTTTGCAATCTGCTTATCACCACATATAGTCAAGGATGTATACTGTACTTGGATATAGGAAGACAGATAGCCGATAGAAGGCCTTACGTCAATCAGTTCACCTTGGACCGACCGTCCTGGAGCCTCGAGGCAGGGCTACGCCTCGCTGTCAGGGGCCCGAGACACACGATAGATAGGATAACCGTATCGATTTGGATAAGATCTTGAGGTGGAAAGGAAACACGCACGGAACGGTTCGACTGGACGCAATGCATATGTGTCAATGTTTGATCGAATAGCACTCTACAGGCTCCAAAGCGATCGATCGGCCTGTGTATCGAATTGATCAAGGAAACCCTCGACGAACGCACCTCTCCAATCCAGTATCGAACACACACCGCCAGTGGAAGGCCCACATCCACCCGACCAAGGGTAGCCAACCTGGAGGCCGTCAGTTTCTCATGACCGCTGCCGTAAGTATCCGTCACGGCGCGTCAGAAACACGTGTGATCAACGTTGCGCGATGCCAGTCTCGGAGTCCCTCCATCTCTTCCACCGCGGTTTTGCATACAGAGCACCAAAAAGCACAACGTGGCTCGCGTATACGTGCCATCACAACGCAGGTCTTATCTCGTCCAACCTGCCCTACCACTTCGTCCCTCTCACGTACGAACGTGTACCACGTTCTGATAATTTGAATCCATACCTTCCATGTTCCAAGTTCTTTTTCCTGAACGGCACGAACCTGAAACGATGGCACCGTTCTCACTCGGGATGATTGATAACCGACCGAAATGGACAGCCATACGTGTTGCCATCATTTGTCGCCATTGTGGTTCACATTTCCATTCCAGCACACCATGACGAGAATACATGATTCGGCGCGCGATGCTTGTGCGGTCCCGGACGAACGATGGCGTGACAATTGGAATATGCGCCATCTTGGCTTGGATTACCATGCTGTGCGCATGTGAAGGAGTGGAAGCTACATTGCCGCGAATATCATCACGTTACTTATGATTCAGGGGCTCCATGCTGTAGTGTCGCCAATTAGGAGTGGCATATGGACAGGACAGGTAGATCAGGGCGAGAAAGAACGATATGTCCCCTATGTCGAGTAAAATGGGTATGGCGACCTCTCCGATCTGAAACCTCAATGGCCAAATGGCCACCGATGATCCGCCCAATGTACCGAATTTTCGCGCAAGATCCGGGCGACGGTGCAAAATGGAATCAAAAGGTCATGAATGTCATTCGTCTAGTGTTCGTAACTAAAATCATGTACCAAAGTCGTTTGTGTCCATAAGAATGCAGAAATCTACAAATCTGCAAACCAGGGTCATCGTGAATGGATCGCGTAAATGTGAATGCGAGGAGACAAGAAAGTAGAGGAAATGCAATGCTACAGGAATATCGGACTGCTGGACCAACAGCGCTGGAAAACGCTCTCCTTGGCGGTGTGAAGGCAAAAGGTGATAAGTAACAGAAAAATGGAACGAGATGTGGCTGAGAAATCCATCCGACAGCCCAGACGAGAAGAGAAGGAGATAATATACGATACAGTTGAAACGGTGGATTAACGCAAGGAGGAGCAGAAACAAAAAGATGAGAGACTAAGCACCAGAGATGAGAGGGATGAGGATCAGATATGAGGAGCTAGAGAAGCGAAAGAGGCCAGATACTAGAGAGAAACTGTAGGCGCATCAAGACGGGACCGAAGATAGTAATAAGAGAGATATTAGGATAGTAGTCCGGAGGCTGCTGGACTGAAATCCGAGGAAAAACTAAAAGTCTATGTGGGGAATGCGGTGGTATCAAGCAGCATTAGAACCTGATGAACGGGAGCGGGTGGCGGGTGTTGCGTATGGATAATTGATTGTCTTGCCGCTGGGAGGACTGTACGCGATATCAGGGTTAGGCATCCAACGTTCATGGATCACTTCTCTATCTGATTCATCAGAATAGGAGCGGTAAATTCTTTGGGGAGAGGTAGCGGAGATGGACATAGTTCGAGGCTTGGAAGGTGGCACAGGAGAGGTAGGACGGAGGCTGGAGGAGCGGAGGGGTGTCTCATGACGGACAGCAGGAGTCATCATTCGTGCAGGTGTGACAGGTCTGGAGCCTGGAGAAACAGAGGCGCTGCGCATGTGATGGGAAGCAAAGCGGGACACCGGCGTAGGTGTGGAAGGAGGCATAGGAGGCATAGGGGGGGCAACACCATATACTGAAGCACCAGACGAAGAAACAGACTGACGACGACCCTCACTGACCATGGTAGGGGCGGCAGAAGAGGAACGAGTAGGTGAAATGGAGCGCGTGGCGGATTTGAGCGCCATGCGACTAATCTCTGCGCGCAGAGATTGACATTCTTGTACTTTTTGGGTATAATGGGTTTGCTATGCGAGTCAATGTCAGGAAAAAAAAATACCCGATGAAATGAGGGGTATGTACCTGTCTAAAGGAAAGATGAGGCTTTGAGATGAAACAATAAGATGTGGAACGTACTGTTTAAGCTCAGCTTCCAACTTTGTCACGGTTAGGTCCATGTCGTCCAGCTTCCCTTTGAGAGTGGCCTCGACGGATTTGGCCATTTTTGTTACTTCGGAATGAGCGAAGTGGTTCACAAGAATAGCTCTGAGCAGCGCAGCACTCAGAGCGAGAGAAGAAACCTAAGATGTGAGTCAGAAAAAAAATTCCGCAGTTGGGTAAAGGGGATGGAGTCCGACGGACCTGGTCATCTTGTTGTTTTTCGTCATGCATCAACCACTCTTGGAGTTCTTTGTGAAGAGTGGAAACCTCCTCGACTGAACATTTTTTTGCGGCCACGGCGGCGACCTTGTCCTCGAGACGGCGAGCCTCGGCGCGTGTGCGCGAGAAACCGGACTCGACGATCGGGAAACGAGGTGGCTGCTTAAAGGAAGCATCTAGGGCCTCTTGCATGCCACCCCGCCGCCTTGGGGTGGCATATCCGCTTGCAGAGAAGTCAATACGGATAAGACGGACATCATCACTGGTGAATTGTTCGCGGCAGAAAGGACAGACGGGCTTGAGGCGGGGCAACGTCTTTTCTACGATCTTGTGGCAGCAAGAGGAACATAGGACATGGCCTGGGGATGTGGCATGGGGGATCAGAAATTTTTCACGGTGAGGAGGAATATGATCATACCGCAAGGTATGGAATGGGGGATGCAATGCGGGCCGTACTCTTCTGCGCACACATCGCAGACCGAACCAGGACTGAGCGTCAGCATGAGGGTCAAGCCGATTGAACCCTTGCCAGGTTTGCTAGAAGAAAATCTTTGACAAGGGGATTGGCTCGACGAGATGGTGGAGGATAAATAGCATGAGACGGAAAATTCAGTGGCGGGCTTGCCAAACTTTAATCAAAGTTGGGGTGGACCAAACAAATGGCACTGCTCTAACTCCGAGCGATTCATAATATCCTCGTTCGTATCACAAATTCCAGATCCATCCCCTCCTCGTGCACGCTGGCATGTTCGAGATCTGTCGCTAAAGTTCGAGATGTTTTACTGCATTTTATTTATTTTACGGGCTTTTCTTTTCTTTTTCTTTCGCTGGTGCTATTTTAGGGTTAGGGCTTAGGGCACATTCAGAGTGACTCGTCGCACAGCCCGGCCGCTCCCACCCGCCGCCGCCCAGCGCGTGCCGCGTGTTTTCTCCTCCGCACTCCACCACTGCCACACTCCCACGCGTGCAGTGCCCATCCTGGCCATCTGCGATGGCATCTGTTCTCGACCAGAGACCGTCTGTCTCGTTATCTTGTGTATTATTACGAAGAAGAGCTCAATGGGAGCCCTTCTCCCTTTTCTCGTTTAATTTCGTTTCGGCTGCACCTTTCTCGCATCTCTGCATTCTAGAATAAAGACAATCCGTTATCGATAATCCGATGGGTGGTGTGGACGACCTGGGTGTTGCCGTGCCGAGGCACGTTGGACGTGGACCCGCTCCACTAGGTGATCTGATCTCCCGTTTGATGGGTGGGCTCTACACGGACCTACTGGCCGCGTTTATTGGACAGCAACGATCCTGATACCGGCTCGTAGTTTCTCTTCCACACTTTCGGGACACGCTCTAAGAACTCGTGCCAACCTCGAGCTGTGCCTGGCACATGCTTCGCGATGTTCTCCTGCGAAGGTACGAGTGTGTACGGTTAACGGTCCCTCGTACACTTTAGCGTTGGGTAGGCGATCTGGTCGTCGGCGTGTATCTAAAGCTCATGTCGATGTACCCGACGTCGTTACGAGGCGCGTTCGCTTCGCGGTGTCAACGATCCAACACTATCCACGTTACTTACGTCTCGTGAGGATCGTCCATCCTTGGACAAGCTTACGAGACATGCCGTCTCGCTTCAACGCGCACTCCTCGCAGCACCTTTTTTTTATCACATATTCTCCCATAGATAAAGATGATAGAATCGCGGATTACTGCCACTGGTCACGGATTCCAGGCTGCCTTCGTCTTCTCGGACCAAAGTTGACCCCCTAGGCAGGGCGTTTAGCCATACATGAGGCTCGTGAGATTGCTCGGGACATGAAAAACACTTCCCCGCAACATGCTGTTTTCATTTATGGGGAACATACATATCATCTGATGGATATCGTTACTCTCGTCGTTTCGGTATAGTACACATACATGGATGGTTATCACTCAACACCCAATCCCTGTTCCATTAGAAAATACCGCCGAATCGAGAACAAGAACTACCGGTGGCGTGAGGGCCTCACCTGATAAGCTAGCTGTCCGATTACACCCAAGCCAGTAGCACTATGCACTCCGGACGATGTTCTCGATCTCAAGTTGGACACGGACGCATGCAGCTCTGCCTTCAGGGGTCTGACCTCCAAGGAGGGTGTCACTTTTGCCCCCAATGCCTACTGTGGCAGCCTCATGCAGGAGCTCAAGGAGCTTGACCCACTGTGTCCCCCATATATGCTTCGCCTCCATTCCACCCACATCGAGGGCAGCTGTGTAATGTGATAAGTAATGTGCACGGCGCTTTCTAGATGTACATACCATATAAGAGTTGCGCGGCGACCGCGGTGGAGAGCAACCGTTCATCGTTCATCATCCTAGCAAAGTATGTCCAATACCTGGGTAACCGAAACATGTTGTCGAGTGGTCTCGCGACAGGGGCGGCCATGACCAGAAAATACACACGCATAATCCCAGAAATGCGTGTCACATACTCTCCCATCGACTCTTGCTCGCCGCTGCTTACGCGGTACCCCATGGCTTTCGTGCGGGTTGCATCCGTCCATGTAGTACCATCAACGTCGGTTGACGGTATCACACTAGGCACCGGCCATCCACCGGATCGTTGCACGAGCTTCGCGAAAAAGATGTCGCTAAAGGCGGGCAACCTCTCTAAAAGGTTCGCGGTGACGAGTGCCAGCGGGATGGCGCTCTTCTTCTCTGCCGTCACTTCCGTCTCCGCTTGCAGCAATATTGCCTTTGCCAGAGAGGAAAGTGTGGCTAGGTACAGAAGTTCCGAGAAACCTTGCTGTGGACGGAGGAGCTCAAAAATTTGGCTGGTCTAGTGAGAATTTAGTAAGTGGTAGCTTGGAACGAAAGAAATTCCTCACTATCCGCATGATAGTGGCCGGGTCCTGTGTCAGTTGGCCTATCTTTGGGGTGATTTGTCTCCGAATAGCACTCCATTGCAGCTTCAACACCTTGTCACCCTTGACGGTCTTCATTGGACCGGCTTTAAGGTTCTACGCCATTGCCACTTAGATCCCGCAGCAATGTCCGTGCAGGGTACCGCTTACCTTGAGCGTCTGTCGGGCACGAGCCCAGTCTTCCTCAGGTAGGGTTATGCCGAGGGCTTTTCTCCCCTTTTCTGCCGCTGCCAACGATGCACGTTTTTCCCGTTCGGCCTCGTCCCTGGCTCGTTGCGCTTCTTCTTCTGCCTCTTTCTGCCTCTGCCTCTGTTCTTCCTCCTGCCGCTTCTTTTCCTCCTCGGCTAATCGCTCCTCCTCCTCTAGTTTCCTCAGACGCTCTTCCTCCTCTTGTTTCTTCCTCTCTGCTTCCAACTTCTTTCGATGATTTTCCTCCTCCAATCGTATGACTCGTTCTATGCGTTCCTGTTGTGCCTTGTCCTGCTCGCCCCACTGTATCCTGAGTTGATTGAGTTCTGACTGCTGCTTCAAATTGAGTGCCGATAACAACTTCTGCACTTCTGCAATCTGTTGATTGTGATTCGCAGCGAGCATCTGCAAGTCCTGGTCCCTCCTCTTCCCACGCTGTTCGTGCGTTTCGATAAGGATCTCTGCTTGTTCTTTGCGTGCCGTGCGCTAGGAAGGTCACATCATGAGTCGTGACATTCTAGCGAGAGCGAAGGAGACACGTACCAATGCGTCTTTGCGCGCCTGTTTCTCCCATTCTTCGTAGGGGTCGTGATGTCGGGTCCGAAGGCGAATAGCAGCTACCGTTTCCTCGACGTGTCGCCGTTCCGCTGGGCTACGCGGCTCTCGTTTCATGCTAAAGTTTTGTGTACACGTGGCATTCAAAAGTGAGGGTGCGGATGAGAGATACGATACCGGCGTAACGAGTGCGACTCACGAAGGGGACACGACGGGTGGCTCTTCATCCGAATCAAAACAGACAGAGTCGAGAGGAGAAGAAGGTGTACTTGGGGTATGGTCAACATCACTGACGGGCTCCTCAGGTTCGCTCTCAGAGTCTGAGGAGAGACCAAAGCCAGAAGTTCGCCGGAGATAGCTGGGACGTTGTGAGTGGTGGCACACTTGGAGGCAGCGGCGTGACGAGGATGGATACCTACCGACGCACTGGAGATGGGGATGGGGATCTTGGTAGACCGTAACGCATTGCAGTGATTGGCCAGTCTGAAACGTGAAGTGATTGTAATACGACCGTACCGGAATTTGGCACTTATTTGGGACCAAAAGTTACTGTATTTGGTATCTTTCTGCATATTTTCTTGAGGGGTAGTGTAACTTGGTACTACTACTATCTTGACCCACCGTTGCCTTGATGGACCGTCCTTACACTCCGTGTCCTGCCCCAGCACATTTCCCAAGATGATGCCGCCTGGGAGGCCGAGAATCGTCCCCATGTCAATCATCTTCACACCTCGTTAATGATGAGCAATACCCATCCCAAGCTCGTTCAACGAGGCAACAACGAACCAGCACATCGTTCGCATAATGCACTCTCACCCGTGACTTTTCTCTTCTAGCGCTGTTTAACATTCCCCCATTTTATGCAGACGCCGAGTATACGACGAGCACTCGTATACAGTAGACTTTTTCATAATGCATGGCGTCGGGGAGGTGGTTTGGAGTGGAGAAGCTACCGAGGTGGATTCGGAAGATGAAGTCGATGGTGATGGTGAGTGGCTATGGCGACTTCGTTGATTACACTGGTTGAGAAGATCGAGGCTAGATACTATACGGGATACAAAACCCTCACGTAGACACGATCGTGATCAACCAACTCGTCCTACGCAACTAATTACTCTTGTGGATACCATCAACTTTGGAGGAAGCAATCCCGCTTACTGTGCTGGTTTATCCACAGGTCAGGTTGCAGTCTCCAACGTATCTTTCCAACATCGCACGGTAACCACTGCAAAGTATTCGTCTGGTGTAACACTTGTCGTTACTTACGTTTGTCCCGTAACTTGGCGGCGAGATGGACATTCCCCCCACTACCGGTACTCGGGCTGCCTCGTCAAGTAACATTTCAGCTGTACCTAAGGTTCACCAAGGGTGGGCGTTACACCGCGGTGTGCAAGGTTGGCACCCGCGCCAATAACGAACACTGTGCCCACGGTTTACGGTGATAAAACAGCCTATGTAAAAAAGTGAGTCAGCCACTACGCTTCGAGGCTACCCTGTGGATGAACGTGTGAGGCTGAGTCTCGCTGCCTTTTCGATGTTACCTCCCTGCGAAAAAGACTCCGCCATGTCGTCATCCACTCATGTGTGGAAACCTCTCGGTCTGTAAACTCTGCAGGCGTGTTGTGCCAGCCACCAGCGTCACCGAGGGCAGTGTGGGGTGACCGCTGTCATCCCGCCAGCCAAAAAAGCGAAATACTCGCTATCCAAGTCAGTTTGTGATAACGTGCATCTAACATTTTTTTGGACTTGCAGCCATGCCCCAAATGTCGGGTTGGACTCGAAGTATTGAAGTTGGTAAGTAGAATAACTGTGAAGACTTCAAGTTTGGGTTCACGCTTTACCCATGAACTGGCTTGTTGTTTTATTGTCAGCTTCCTTGAAAAACTGACGAACGCAGAAGCACAATTTTATTTTTGGAATTTAAAACGAGCCCGAAATGTCCCGATTGGGCGATGGTCGTGCGATTAGTTTCGTCCGCGAAATTCCAGGTTTCCAGACATTTCGGGCTTGTAGCAAACATCAAAAATACGATTGTGTTTCTGTGTTGGTCAGTTTTTCAAATCTGAGCAGCTGTATGCTAACAACAAAACAATAAGTCATCCGACACCTACTGTCTCTACATTTCCATACGGAAATAACCATTGCTTGGCAAAGCGTTTGAGCCCGACTAATGGGCGGAACGGAACCCAAGATGCCGCACGGAGGCTTGCAGTCCGCTGTCTTAAGCCTTCAGGAAATGTTTCTACCATACCTTGTGGAAGGCACTACTCATACTTGCTCCTGCTTCAAGTGAACCTCTTATGGCCCAGGAGACAGATAATGGTGATGTTGTCCAACCAGACACGAAACCATCCAAGAAAAGCTTCAAATTTTGGCTTATTTTTGCCTCGATGTGTACCTGTCTTTCTCTCTCTGCCCTCGAGATTTCCTCCGTCTCTACCGCACTTCCTACCATTGCCAATGCTCTACACGCATCTCAGTTCGCCTGGGTCGGGTCTGCTTACGCTCTTTCTTCGACTGCGTTCCTCCCAATGAGCGGTGGCCTCGCTCAGATCTTCGGGAGGCGACTTTCCATTCTGATCGCCATAGGTCTCTTTGCACTTGGAAGTTGCGTTTGCGGTGGTGCGAATAGTATGAATATGCTCATTGCAGGCAGGACCATACAAGGTTTGGGTGGAGGAGGCATCCAGTCTCTCACAGGAATCATCCTAGCCGATCTTGTCACCCTGCAAGATCGGGGTGCCTATGCTGGTTTATATGGACTGTGAGACCTGCTTAATCATGGAGTCTAAGGAACCGAACTCAGGCTCTTTGCTCAGCACTTGGTGTCTTGCTGCGGCGATCGGGCCCGTCGTTGGGGGTAGCCTCGCGGCGCAGGGGCAGTGGCGTTGGCTTTTCTGTGAGTGTCGTTGCCTTGCTCGGAACATCAGAGATACTTAGGCGATGTGCAAGACCTCAATCTTCCCATCTCGCTTGTTGCGGGTGTGTTGGTCATTTTTCTTTTGGATCTACCTACCCCCCCGGGCAGTTACCGAGACAAGTTTATGCAAATGAACTGGATGTAGGATCAATTGCAATACTCACCGTTCATTCAATCACTCACCATTGTTTTACTGACAGAGGCAACTTTCTTGTTATCTCGAGCACCGTCGCATATACGATAGGATTGACATGGGGTGGTATCACCTCGCCGTGGGGTTCTGCCACGGTACTCGTACCGTTAGTCCTTGGCTTCGTTGGCCTCGGGGTCTTCGTTGCCTATGAGGCCACCCTTGCAACTCGCCCACTCGTACGTATTTCTACTTGTATCTTGATCCGAATTGCATCTCACGGCACTCGCATCAGGTGCCATTCTCCTTAATGACAAACTCAACCAGCATCAGTGGGTAGGTAACATTGTTGGTAATCGTCCCCTCGCGGCCACTCATGAAAATCAGATATATACAGACATTCTGTTCCAACGTCGTTACTTTAACTATCGTTTGTGAGTTTATTCAAAGGAGCTGTTACCTCTACGCAGCATAACCACATTGCAGATTATTACCCAGTCTACTATCAGGCATGCAGGGGCGCTTCCCCCGTCACATCTGGCGTTTACTCGCTCTGTTTCGCATCGCTCGCGCCCGCAGCCATAGTCACTGGATTGTCAGTTAAAGCCACCAGACGATATCGGCCACAGATGTGGATAGGCTGGGCCCTCACCACCATACCTCTCGGTTTGATAAGCACGATCAGCGCAACGGACTCTCTTGGAAAATCCATTAAGTACGGGATACTGCTCGGCTGCGGTACAGGGTAAGTTATGTGTTTGTATTGAGGCGTATCTCTATCTGATACTCCATATTTAATCCGTCACAGAATCATGGGTGCGACAACTATGTACCCCATTCAAGCACCCTTGCCCGTCACGCAGAATGCATCCGCACTCGCCTTCATGTGGTTCCTCCGTTCGTTTTCTTCTGTGAGCATTCCGATTCCCCTCTCATCCATAACATGCACCCTCATCCGCTGTAGGTGTGGGGTATCACCATCGGGAGTACAGTCCTCCAAAACGAGCTCGCCAAAAAGCTTCCTGCGTCGTTTATTCAGTCTGTCCCACAAGGGACTGCCATCATGTATGCACTCATCCCGGAGCTCTCTACATTTCCTCCAGAAACTCGGTTTGAAGTCCAAGTCGCCTTTGCAGAGAGTCTCGCGGTGTTGTGGCGAGTCTTGGCTGTCATTAGTGGTGTAGGACTCGTGGCGTCGTTGTTCATGAGAGGGCTCCCGTTGCATAACACCCTTGATGCAGATTGGGTGGTGCCGGTGAAAAATGAGAAGGAGGATTGGCCGGCATGAGATCATTCTCATGTCATGGTGTACAGCAAACAGGTTTGTCGGCATTGCCCTTTCTTCTCTGTTACCCCTTGTCCTACTTCCTTTCTAGCATTCAGTCCTTTACCCTTACATCACTTTGTTCATCCTCTTGCTGTGCATGCAGTTTGATCTATGCACATTTTCTTTATGTATATACAGCCTTCATTTGCACACCTGTTTTTCCACTGGTTCTGGGGAATGTCATGGGTATACCTACGGGTCATGTAGTTTTAAGCAGGCAGGTTTTGGTAGTGAGACATATATATTGCGAGTGCTATGGCTGCGGGCACCACTGGTGTGAAGGTGTCCAAGAGATCAGAGTGTGGTGCTAACCTCGAGGAGGTTGCAGTGAACACCATTATTCCTACTAGAACAGCCTTTGTACATTTGGTTGAACTGATACCAAGTCCTGAGCTAGAATACGACCCACTTGATCCACGAATTCATTCCATACGACGAGAATGGTCCAATGCGTCAGTATTTGTCTGAAAACGGTGGAAGAGTTCTATCTGCTCGGCCTTGCTCAATCCCATTCGTCCCCTCCAATGCGATGGACAAATAGGAATCTCCCCAGCATACATAGGCCTTATTGGCAGTGCTAATATAGCATCTATTATCTCTGGTACATTCCTGGGCTCCACTTTGCCGAGCCTAGCCAATCAGATTAACGAAAGAATTACCGGGGAAGATATATTTTGGAGCGCCAACACACCATTCACCATGAGGATACACCAAAATATTTGCGGCATATCTAGCGGCACAGAAGCAAATCCCAAGTTCGTCAACATGACAAACACACCAGACCCGTGCTCAATGCTTTTGTCAGCTAGCCAACGGCGTGGACTCACTTGTGCCCGCCAACGTGCGCAACTTCTGCGAGCTTGATTCGCGTGCTTGGATCAGAGGCGCGGCGCTGCTGACGTCTGTCCAGTTCGGCGCGAATGGCGCGCGCGACCGCCCCGCCCGTGTCACCGCATCGACAGTCCCGCGCGCCATGTGTGCATACGTAGAGATGAATGTCATCCGAGAGTGATGTCGATGGCACGTCAGACGCGCGAGGCTCGACGTGCGCTCGTAATGCCTTCCCGACGCCCTCCACGTTCGCAAGCGACACCCCCTCGATCTCCAACTTGCCTCGCGCGCTCGAAAAAGCCGTCAGATGGTAAGTCTGTGCGTCATTTTCAGCGAGAGGATGCGGGTGTACAGGCTGTGACGCGGACCAGGTAAAGTTGACGGCGCCGCCCCAGGGTGCGGTGGCGAAAAGGAGCTTGCGCTGGACGGGAGTGGTGTACTTGGCGGGGTACGCGCTTGGGGGTTGGAGGGTGTGGAGAAAGACGTAGCAGTGGTGTGCAGGGGCGGTTCCTGCGAGTTGCTCGGGGGCAGGGTTGGTGGGTGGTGGTGAGGTTGCGTTGCTAGTTGAGAGCGCTCGTCGGCCGAGCATGCAGCGCCCGAGACTGCTCGTGCTCGTGCGAGCGTGTCCTACGTGTAGGATTTGAGGGAGGAACGCCATGGAGGGTTAGAAACATGTGTGGGTCGTTTGCCGCCATCGACGCGTCAACTTGAAGCCACAGGGCACTCTAACCTCGCTATAACCTATACTATGTATCCGGTACGACGGCACGGCACATTGCCAGTTCAGGTCTCAGAACTGATCTCAGTCTGCCAGGGCCCTGTCCTGTGCTACGCCCAGCCCACCTATGGAGGGCCTGTCTCGGACCAGTCTCACGCTTCTTCTCTCTTCCTCTCCAGCCCGAAAGTACAGTGATTATGCTGACTCTCCGAGGGTGCCCTCCATTGCATGCAGCAGTATAAGGTTATTCAGCTGCACACAATGCAGGTCATGATTGAAAAGCGTGAGTGAGGAGGATTAGGGTTTGCATGGTGGACCAGGACCCCATCTCGAGGTTCCTGGGTTCACCCCAGCAACAATGAGCCTGCTCAAACGTTCGCTGCAGCTCGTACAGATGTCATTGTTGGCGCCGTTGTCGGTGATATCGCCAGCATCACCATTTTCCACAAATTCGAAGGGAACTTTGATCTTGACTAACAGAGAGACTACTTCATCCCTGCTGGAATGACAGTGACTGGAAACCAATGGTATATAGGGCTTCTCCCCGGGTCATTGTGAAGTACCTGACTGGGGCCTAGGGCCATCAGTTGGGACCCAGTCGCATTCCCTGATCACGAAAAATTCGACCCTCGACGTTGGCTCGACCAAAACGGTCAACTACGTAACGACATGGAGTGTTATTCATTTTGCTTTGGTCCAAGGTACGCGTGTTCTCAGACCGCTCGCCTTTCGTGCGCCGAACTTGCAGGTCACTAACGCGATGCTACTTACGAATAGTGTGTCCAGGAATGCATCTCGCGAACCGTTCGCTGTTCATCACGCTTGCGCTCCTCCTCTGGTCATTTCGAATTGTTGAGCGTCCTGGAGCACCGATCGATACTATGCCGGATAGGGTCAATATTCAATCCCACCTGGCGCACTTTGAGGAGCTTCATGCCTCGTATTGAAGAGGTACGGTTGAATGAAATGATGGTAATGTGAACCGCGTGTTACAAGGTACTATCAAATATATTTACAGACGTATTTGTGTTCTGGATGGCTGAGTATATATTGTGTTTCGGGTAAGGCAGAATAGCATCTACATAGGTGTCTGTATTGTATTTGCAAGTGGGTATGCGATCAAGGGGTCAATCATCGATATCTATCAGTAATAAGGATCGTGCATGTGATACTAGAATGGGCATTGCGAGCACTTATCCTCCAAGTGTACAAACTTCGCCAACC
>JBBPLK010000279.1:0-26846 GCA_038089735.1 Exsudoporus frostii
CTTAGGAGGCGATGTCCGATCAGTCAAATAGTAATTGGAAATGGAAGGGATCGGAGAGAAACGGAAGGAGGCGGTCCGGGGGAACTCGGAAGGATAGGCAGTGAGCAGAGCTTTAGAAGGCGATGCTCGGAACATCGCCACCTACAAACTGATCCCATACGTCTTGGGCGATGCCTTCGTCGTTGGTGATCATATCCCAAAGACCTTGGGACGGCGGAGAGGGTGGGAGAGTAGGAAAATGATAGGGGGGGTTCACATCTGTAACACATGAGGGTAAATGGCTTGGAGGTGTCGGGGAAAGCAAGGACCAGCTGACGAGTAAAGGCGAGTTGTAGATTCCTGAAGGCTTCTTCATGTCTTGGGTCCCATGACCAGGGGGTGGTCTGTTTGGTGAGGTCTAGGAGTGGTCGTGCAATGTCCGAGAAGGATGGGATGAACTTCCTGTAGAAGTTACAGAAGCCCAGGAATGATCTGACTGCCTTGATGTTCTCTGGGGGGGACAATTCTCGGATGGCCTTCAGCTTTACAGGGTCCATTTGGATTCCTCCTTTTCCGACAATCATACCAAGGTATTCCACTTCTTCGGTGGAGAAGATACACTTCTCGAGTTACAAATACATTTCCTGTTTGCGGAAACATTGGAGGACCTTCCTAGTCCTTTTGTCGTGTGTTGCTTGATCTGATAAATGGATCAACAGATCGTCCATGTAGATTACTAACCATCCCTCTGCAATATAATCTCTGAAGAGATCGTCCATGAATGCCTGGAAGGTGGCAGGGGAGTTGTACATTCCGAAGAACATGACATTTGGTTTGAATAGTCCTAGCAGGGTAAGGAACGCCGCTTTCCATCGGTCCTCGGGTTTGATGAGGACGTTATTGTAACCCCAGCGTACGTCGAACTTGGTGAAAATGGTCGACCCTTTGAGTTTGTCGACTAGGTCAGAGATGAGCAGGAGGGGGTAGGCATTCTTGATGGTGTGGCTATTCAGGTACTGGTAGTCTTGGCAAGGTCTTAATTTCCCGGCTTCCTTCTTCTTGACAAAGAAGAATGGAGATGCTTGAGGTGACTTGGAAGGGGAAATCTTTCTGGATTTGAGGTGTTCTTCGACAAACTCCCTGCAAGCCTCTTGTTCAATGGGGTTTAGTGGGTATGCCCTTGCCCTTGTTGGCATAAACGAGTCTTTGAGGTCTATGGCATGGTTGTAAGGTCAGGAGGGTGGTAGTTTGCTAGTAGTTTTCTCGGAGAATACATCTGTGTATTCCTTGAATGGTTCAGGTATCTCGGTTTTCGTTTTGATTGCATCCTATGCAATTATTGTCGAGATGGTTGTTCATTTGACTACGAACTCAGGAACACCTCTGCTGGCGTTGAAAAACTTAGCCCATTGGATGGGGGTCCAAGTTTTGAAGGTGTCACAGAGTTCATCCTCGATGTGAGCTGTTTCGTCGTGTAGCATATACTGTAGGAGGTATCACTGTTCCAGTACTTCTGGTGGTTCTCCAGTGGTCCACCAATAGTTTGATGGGGTCACCGTGACGCTTCCATTTTTCCAGTTGATATCCGGGTTGATAGCCCAGAGCCAGGGAAGTCCTAAGATGACTTCATCTTTTCCGCAGTTGAGGATGAAGAGGTCTTGTCTCTCCCTTACTCCTCCATAGTCCAACACTATGTTGGTCTTGTATTTGATGATTCCTGAGGCGTTTGGTGTTCCGTCCACGTTCCAAGCTTGTGCAGTCTGGTCCAGTTTAGTAACTGGAAGTCCGAGTCGTTGCACTGCTGTTCTTGAAATGAAGCACCCAGTTGCTCCACTGTCTATTAATGCGTTTGATCCAACAATTTTGCCATCCTATTTCCAGATCGAGACAGGAATACAAATGGAATTGGTTCTTGATCCGGAAATAAATACAGGGGCTATCATAAAGGAGGAGGATGGTGTTGGCCCATCTCCCCCTTTTAAAAAGACGCATTATGGATAGGAGAGGGAATACGGGATGTAGCTTCTATGGTCAGGACTCTAGTGGACTCATCCCATTCTTCGGCAGGTGTTTCTTTGGCTAGGGGGTTTCCTTGTTCGTCCAGGGACAGATCAAAGGCGGATCTCAAGGTATGAAGTACCTGATCACATCCTTGGGTCTTAGTGACGTCCTTGAGCAAGGATTCCAGGGGATCCTCTTGGCGGGGAGTGGGGGTAGAGGCCGAATGGGGAGTGGTGGAGATTGCCCTAGCGTGGGCAGCTTGGGGTGGTTTCGGGTTGTTGCGCCAGCTACCAGCTGGCTTATTACAACTGTAGCCAGGATGATTCCTAGTAGAACAGCCTTTCTTGTGACATATGAAGCAGCGGTTTTTGTGCATGTGGCGAGCATGTTCAACGGGGGATAGTGTGAGGCAGTCCACATCCATAGTGTTGGGATCATGGTGGCAACCACCTCCTCCATAGGATGGTTGGGGTCCTTTCCAGAGGGATGCGATCCGGTGGTAGCTTCCTTCAATCTCGGAGGCTTTGGAGTAGAGTTCCTCCATGGTGGTGGAACTCTTAACAGCTCCAGAGAGGGTGAGCTGTACAGCGATCTGGGGATCGATTCCTTGGAGGAACCATTCCGAGAGGGCATGGTAGTCAGTGATTCCTGAGTGAACGGAAAGGAGGGAGAAGGAGGAGATATATTTGTCGAAGCTGGAGGGATGTTTCCAGTCTTGGTTAAGCGAGGCGAGTGCCACTCGAGCCTGTGCTGCTGCATCATAGGGGGTGAAGGCGGCCTTGAAGGCTTTCTTGATAGTCGTCCAGGTCTTGTTTGTGTCAGGTACACGTTCATTGTCAAGCTTGGTGAGCCAAGCTTCTGCAAAGGCTTTTTCTCATCCCTTGGACATTCTGTTGAGGAAAACCACTGTCTTCGCTTCATCAGGGTATTGATCTGCATGAAGGGTGAAGTATGCATCCATTGCCAGGAGCCATCTGTTGGCATCTACAGTCTCTCCACTGAATTCTTCAGGGAGTGCTGCTTTAATTTCGACCATGGTGTTGTCATCTTCATCATCACTGAAGGGATCTATGCGGATAGGGGAGTGATAGGGGGAACCCAGGGGTGAAGAGTCTGGAGAGGACAGGGGTGTAGGTGCTCATGGGGGAGTGGGGGAATCAGATTGTTGCCATTGGATAGGATCTCCTGATGAGGTCATGGTTCGCGAGGGGGGACCACCTGAGGTAGTTGGAGGTGGTTGAAAAGGGGTGGGAGATGGGCATGTGGGGTTGTACAAGATTCTGGGTCCTACAACTCTTCATGGAGGGGGTTCGATGGTGGGTGGGGCAGAAGAAGTTCCAATAGCTTCTTCCTCATCTCGAGCTTCCTGAGCAGCGAGAATAGCAATGAGGTTTATCTGCTTTGTGGTGACGGCTGGGTACTACCACCTGGTAGTCCTGTGGGGGTTTAGGCATAGTAGCGCTAAACTGAATTAACCTTGATCTTTTGTTATGCTAACCGTAGCATCAACAACTAACACTCTCGTATTAACCAATCCTTGGGGGTACTTCCGGTCCGGGACAGAGACTCAGTACGTATAGGCGACGTGCAGAAATCCAACAGCCCTAGCTACACCAAGCTAGCTGTGGTCAAGGGTATGGGCTCCAGCTACCAACTGCTTGGGCACTGGCAGAGTCGTGCAAGCGGCGAGTGAGCAAGTCTCTACGACCATGTAGAGACGAAGGGACGATGGCGGAGTCTCGTCCAGAGAAAGGAAGACAGTGGCAGAGTCCTGTCTAGATCGAGTGAGAAGGCTTCAAGAAGTTCGAGGGACACTTCAAAGCGAAAGAAGATTGATCAGCACAATAATAGGTGTAGATCAAGGTTGGGGAAAATATATCGCGGGAGAAGTCCCAGTATAAATAGGTAGCTAGTGGTTCAGGGCCGGTAATAGATATAAGAGGAAAGGGGATATAAAAGGAATACTAGGCTATGTATAATAGGCACATAGCTGAGGAGGCAATGTCTGTTGAAATAGAATAAGGCAGAGAACTCAGAAGAATACAGATCGGGAGGAAGCGAAATCAGGAGGAATCAGAGGAGACAGAGATGAAGGGGGCAGTGGACGGGACCACTAGAAGGCAATGCTTGGAACATCACCACCTATGAATCGGTCCCAGATCTCCAGAGAGATCCCCTCATCATTAGTGATCATGTCCCATAACACCTGGGACAGGGGAGAGGGAGGAAGAGAGGAAAAAGAGTAGGGGACCTCGACATCTGTAACAAGTCCCTCAGTTGTCAATGGCAACACTTCTCAGCCACAATTTTTGCACATGCAGGCTGTTACAGATGTCAAGGTCCCCTACTCTTTTTCCTCCCTTTCCCCCTCTCCCCCATCCCAGGTGTTATGGGACATGATCACTAACGACAAAGGGATCTCCCTGGAGATCTGGGACCAATTCATAGGTGGCAATGTTCCGAGCATCGCCTTCTAGTAGCCCCGTCCACCGCCCCTTCTACTACACCCCCTCCAATTTCTCCCAGTTCCGTTTCTCCCCGATCCGTATTCCTCCAAGTCTCTCTGCCTTATTCTATTTCAACAGACATTGCCTCCTCGGCTATGTGCCTATTATACATAGCCTCGTATTCCCTTTATATCCCCTTTCCTCTTATATCTATTACTGGCCCTAAACCTCTACCTACCTATTTATACTGGGACTTCTTCCGCAATGTATTTTCCCCAACCTTGATCTACACCTATTATTGTGCTGATCAATCTTCATTCGCTTCGAAGTGTCCCTTGAACTTCTTGAAGCTCTCTCGCTCAATCTAGACAGGACTCTGCCACTGTCTCCCTTTCTCTGGACGAGACTTCATCATCGTCCCTTCATCTCTACACGGTCGTAGAGACTTGCTCGCTTGCCACTCGCATGACTCTGCCAGTGCCCAAGTGGTTGGTAGCTGGAGCCCATACCCTTGACCACAGCTAGCTTGGTGTAGCTAGGGCTGTCAGATTTCCGCACATCGTCTATACATGCCAAGTCTCCATCCTGGACCGGAAGTACCCCCAAGGATTGGTTAATACGAAAGTGTTAGTTGTTGACGCTAGGTTAGCGTAACACAGGCACACATTAGTTCAGTTTTGATTTTGTTGAACACAATCCAAGACATGATATGGACAGTTCTGTTTGGTTCAGAACTTGCCTACAACAACACAATGTCTGCTCTCTCTGCATGCAGTAAATGTCATCAATCATCTGCACCTTTCAGACCTCAGTCTCCATGCACTCTGCACACACCATCTCCACTGAACATGAGCCATTCCTACAACAACCATCATCCAATGATCAGTATGAATGATCACCATCAAGTCAATGTAGGGATGCTATGCACAGGTGGCATCAGAGTGCTTCATGAGCAGAATAAGAGCTGTGGCAAAAAAAAAAGTGTAGAATTGACTGAGGAAAATGTCTAGTGCTACGAGGAGGCCGCATATATGCAGTAATTGTGGCAAAGACCTCGACACCGAACTTGTGACCGTCGTCACGGACCCAACAGTCGAATGAACACGGTCCATGATTCACCTGGTCAAAGGTGCAGGGTGACTCCGTACATGTTGCCCGCGAGATCCATTGGCATATCCACGTGCAAGTTTGCATATGAACATCGAATCCGATTGTGGACGGCCTGGTCTACGGGCGCGTTCTTCGGCTATCCACGGATGCATATGCCATAGTAACCCGACCGCATACAAGCTGATAAATTCGACTTGGCCACGTTCGTATTGGCTGAAACGCATCGAAGAAAGCTCCAACAATCGCAGCCGCAGCTTCGTGGCTCTTTCCGCGGCGCTCCACCAGTGCTCCGACTACACCCAGGCGTCCACTGAACCATCTAAACACCGAACATCATCCAGTGACCGGCAGGTCATTGTCAACTCGGTGTAGAGATCCACGTGCAGACCTGGAGGGGTGTCCAGAACAAAAGAACGGAACTGATGAGGGAGCGCGTTCGCTGCTACAGAGGAAGTACACAGACACTGCTTGACGCAAACTGAGATTTACGTCGAAGGGTACCTGCTTAGAATTGGATGGTGGATGAGCGGAGGAACAAACAACGAGTTACGACTAGCGTGGTCCGTAGACAAAGGCCTTGCCAGCTGTATGACGTACCAACGCACCTCCCTTATTTAGAACTGACAAATCGCTCGTTCAAAATTCGTTCTGCAAGACTGTTCTTGGAGCTCGAGAAGATGACATTGAACCCTCGAAAAAAAAACATGCTTCTGAAACGAACGAAATTGACGAAATTGACAGAGTCCAATAAATACACCGGCGTCATTTCGTCGTAACAAAGTTCCATTCAGCCTGAGCAGCCCATCTCAATTGCGTTGTAAGGACCATCGTGGTTGTTGAGGTTTCCGTCCCAGATGTAGGATACGTCACCGACTATGCATTGCGTGCTTGGGTTGTCCTGGCCTGATCGACAAGTGTTGGTCGTTCAGAAAGTCCAACATGGAAGGTGGGAAGAACTTACCAGGGCATGCTGCCCACTCGCCGGAGTCCTCGATGTGCACCTCTCCGGCGGGGTGGACAAAACCCAAGAACATACCGGGGCAGATTGGGATGGGGTCCTCTTCGTTGTTGATGTGAGTCAAGTGCAAGTTGGCGTCCACATAGTTGGCGAATGCTTGGTTACCAACACGAGGGAGACCGTAGCCAATGGTCTGAAAGGTTGTTCCGGCAGGCAGCCAGAGTGGGAGATACAGTGAGTCGAGAAGGGTGATAGCCGCACCTACAGGACGACGATGGGATTGAGGCATGAGTAATCTTCAACCGATTGCCATGGAGGCGTATCACGACGTCTGGAGTTACTCACCCAGAGAATGGCCGACCATGGTTACAGATGTCGTGCCATACTCTGACATGGTTTTCTGCACAGCAGCGAGCACATCCGTGGCAGTGCTGTCGTGACATTTTAAGTGAGTAGATGGGAATGAGATGCGAGTCATACAGTTCTTGCTCATCCTTGAAACCATTATGGACTTGTATATCGCTGCTAACCCCTGGGAAGAGCGTGGAGTTCAAATTTGTCAGGAAGAAATCAGCATCCGTGACGAGAGACTCCCTGGAAGGTGACAGTTTGAGAAACAATACATAGCAACATACAACAGCTAAAATTAAAACATACATTTCTGAGGGGTTCGTTCCCTGATGGGCGACGATCACGGTCTCGAGAGTGGGATCATATCCAACGTACCCTATGCGTTCGAAGACAATCCAAGCGTAAGTCGAGCTCCCAAAGTATTAAGTCGGTGTCTTACAGTACTGGACAGAGTCACCGTTACCACCAGAGGCGACAGGCTTGAAATTAGGGTTGGCCTCGCAGTTGGCTTAATTGGATGGGAGTGAGTCAGCTTTGAGACCGCTCGTGCATAGCACTTGAGATGGACGTACTTCCACAGTCCCAAGCAAGTGTCTGGGCTGGGGTGCAGTATCCAGCACTCGCAAAATACGTGTATGAATTGAAGGAATCAATCTGTGTCGTCGTCAACGCAGTTATCGACTGCCTCCCAAAGAGGGTAGGCAAAGCCTGGACGACGGCAACACCGAGAAGAACAGTAGCGAGAACAGAGGACATCGGGAACGCGATTCTCCAGGAATCCACGGCCTTTAATGGTCTTGTCCCATGCTTATACGGGCAGACATTTATAGAGTCTCGCCGAAGCGATGTATAATTAGCAATGATGGCAGTAAGCAGAAGCCCAGAGTACCATATGATGAGAATGATCAGGCGATTCGACGACAGTGTGCACGGGCGTGGAGATTGATCGGTAGCCTATGTTGAGCATGCCCAGACTCACGTCTGTATTCACAGTGACCGGTCCACGAGAGTTATGATCATGTGTCACCCTGCGTATGGATCACACTGTTATTTCAGAAGACGATGTCAAAGGTCCGGGATGGGACGAACCGGATCAAGCAAACCCGCAACCCAACGAACGTGCTAACCTCCGGGGAGCTATCTTGAGATCGTGAGACTCCCACCCATGTGCGCTCGAGTTGCTGATCGGCCCACAATATGGTGAAGGAGATGCCAGATACAATCCAAATTTGTGCTTCAGTGTCCCCATTCATACTCAACCGGATGGCAAGTCACCAGTGATTGACTTAAAGAGTTTGATTGCGAGGGCTCGGGGGCTCAAGACACGTGGCACGATCTGACTGGATTACCCTTTGTGCGGTCGCTTGACATCACGGACACTCAGCCCACCATGTCCCCCCACACCCGACCCTGGTATCGTTGACGCCAACACGATCCAGAGATAGAATGGAGCTCGGCACCTGGGGTACGAGGGCCGGTACTTGCTAGAGCGCTTCTTTCATTGCAAGGCTGAGTGCAGATCGACGTCTAAGAATATGTAATCTGCCATCCCTTCTGGGATGACTAGGATCTTTCTGTTAGTGGTATGGACCCTTTTTGGAATGCCCGCAGTAATCATAGTTTGTGTAGGTAGTAGCACGTGAAAGCCTGTTTTCGCGGTTGGTTGCGTGCGGGTTAAATCCTCATCGTCTGAGATTTGACGCTCACACAGCCCGCACGTTAATTCCAATGTTCATTACTCCATTATTCTGCAGAACGTACTCTCATGCAAAGTACATCTTGGTTTGATTGAAATCTTGAAACATATCTTCGAGTGAGATTGCAGTCTGCAACGGTGATCATGATGGCCTGGGGTTAAATAACACTGACCAAACAGATATCAACAGTCAAAGATTCTTCGATCATCAACCGTATCCAAAGCAAAATAGTTTCGCATCTGAAAACCAAGAGCAAAGAATGTCCATTCAGGGACTGTAGTGCCCCCACCGAGTACTCAGAGCAACTTGACTGGTCGAGTCATCTTCAGACTGTAGACCAAATATAGCGGCAAGTCGGAAGTGGTGCTACCTTTTTAAGCTAGGCAAGCCGTCCCAGCTCGCGTAATTGAAAGCAACAGTACCAAGTGCGGCCCACAGAAGGACGGTGCTACGCGTGGAGAGGAGCATTTATAAAACTACAAATCAGGTAAGAGTGTAACCCTAACAGATCAAATGACGAGGATATAGAAGGAAAGCTAGCAGCAAAACTCAATCTATGACTCCAAGATGATCTTCTTTGATGGTCCCGATGGCAAACTGTGGAAAGTAAATACGGGTAGTTGGATACGAATAGAAGACGCACAATTTCTGTCGCGTCGACACGAGTACCTACAATTTTTAGCCGGACGCGAGTATTTTTCTCGATAATCTGGAAACAATGACCCGTATCCCTGGTGGATGATACAAACAGGAGTTAATGGTTTCGTACCTGGTCTTCTGATGCAAATGACGGTGGATTTGAGTTGGGATCGAACTTCATGTCTGGATGTATAAGCTACAGACGCAGTCAGCAATTAGATTGGCAGGATAGCCAAGCATTTCACTTGATGCGAAACGAAAACTTGCAGTGGTCCTACATCCGCGAAGAACCCCATCTATACCTATGTCTCAAAAGGACGGTATACACAGAATCGTGGCTGATCTACACACCTTGTTGACATTGTTAACCACGCCATCCACCACCTCACCCTTGAATGGCTTGAACACAATTGCCCGATACCGCGTAATGAACTCGGCTTGGCCACTCCCACTGATGACCATCCCTTTTCCGATGTCGAGGATAGAAACGACGGCTATGATATATCCGAATGCTCCTGAACATGTGCCTTCCACATCCGCGTACAGTTTGGACTCCAAGAATTGGAGCATCCGAGGGCCGAAGTAGGACGGGTGCAGAAGGATTGTGTGGGTGAGTTCTTTCTGTAAGGGCTGTTCGCGACACGAAATATGGAGGAAACAGGGCTGACTTACAATGAAAAACATGTTCGCACAAGAGATACCATGCAATGCATAGTTTACGCACTCTAACGCACGTGACATCTTCTGGATTCATCCTGATTATGTAACGATGATGATTTAAAGTGGAAATTGGAAGTTGAACTTGTTCTCCTGCCCACCATCCTTGAGCTTGACGCTTGACGCTTGAGAACGAACGCGTTTGCGATGGCGACATATTCCGCCTTTTTCTCCTCTGGTCTCCTTGCCCCACGCATTGCCAGATGCACGACCCCTGTCCTTCCGTCGTCGCCTATGACTATTTCAGCTAGTCCCGCTGACCCTGTTGACCGTCAGTTGAGCCTGACACCGACACCGACACCGATTGGACAGACCAGCCCATATCCCAAGGCTCTGGAAGCCCACACCAAAGCTGAACGCCCTCCCATGCGCAGACGCCGCTCCAGCATCAATGTTGGTGTGAGCCCAATGGCTCTCATCAAGTCTCCCATCAGAAACGCGGGTGCAGCCCTCCAACGAACTGGTTTCAAGTCTCCTACGCGTCATCGCGCTGCTAGTGTTAGCGTGAATGAAGCGTTTGAGAACAATAGTCTCTTTGGTAGACTGAGAAGCGGAAGTGTGGGTCGTATTGCCGATGCGCCCAAGCGGTCAGTATCCGGATCTATGTGTATGGCTTGTACTAACAACCTCGCTGTGATTAGTCTACGCCGAGCGATGCGCCGCCCTATCCCCATTGCGCCACCACCCTGCGTGCCGCTTCCTGCGCTTCCTCGCCCGCCAACTCCCAAGCATAGTAGTTCGCTCTTACCACCTGCTATCCTAGTCCCCTTGCCACGACAGCCTCTCACAACAAGTGCACGCCAAGATGACGTTGGGACTTTTTTTTCACCGACGGTGGCCCCATCAACGCTGCTGAGTACGGATTATACCGCCAAAATGCCCTTTAGATTACCACCGGTTCCTTCTGGCTCCCGCGATCATACAATCGATGAAGTAATGATGGAAAACAAAACACGGGCAATATAGAGTGCTCGATGCACTCCTTGTCAACGCTGTAACACCATCGCGCTGGGTCGCCCCAATATTTATGTATACTTTTTCATTGGTCTCTACACTATACCCAACCTAATTCTGATCGCTTCCACACTATGTCATCCATATCACCACCCGATTCCCCATATCGTTTCACGTATTATGATTCTTCTTTATTTGGATTCAATCATGTCCATTATGTGTGGTATCGGCGCCCTCTAAATTAAAGTAGTTGTATATGCCCAAGCTAGTTCGTCTTAACCATTGGTCGTCGTTTCCAATTGCAATCCTACTGACAGGTCGCATGGGTATTATGTTCGTTGATCAAGAACTGCTCATCGTCGAGCCTTAGCAGTGCTCACCGAAGGAGTGGCCAACCAACGTCACGGGGCTGGCTCCTTTACTTGGACCTCTCGTTGCCAACCGGGCCGGCCAGTTTCAAGTTGGCTCGGTCGGGACATGCGCATACGATTCACATCGACTGAACGCACTGATCTGCATAACAATGTAACGACATTGCGGAGCAAAAAAGAAAAAGAAAATGGTGCCAACGCGTAAATACGGTACAAGGTAAAGAAACGCGAACAAAAGATAGAGATGTCCTACGTCCCCGGGTGCCCTCTCTCTTCGCTTCTCTCGTCTATTCCTCGTCTTCGAACCGCAGTATCTGCGCGTCCTCGTCGACAGGCAAGTCTCGGTAGCCGCGGCGTGCTCGGTATCCCATGGCGAGGATATCCAGTCTCGAGGACACATATTCGAATGCAATGCCTCCCAATCCAATGAGGAACCAGGGGACGGAAGCCAGCGTATCGAGCATGCCTGAACCCGAGTTCATGTATCCATACGCGTAGTCGCCAGGAAGTCGGATCGTCCTGTAAAGTTCACGCCAGCGTCAGCAAAGCTGTCCGTACGTGCACGAGTAAAACCTAACCCTCTCGCATGACCACTCTTCTTGTACCACCACCAGGCAGTGGTTGCCGTGAAAGCAAAGGGGAATAAGAACACCATGGTCCAGAAGAGCGCACTGTGGCCCCTGATGCCTGGACAGAGATGTTGTGTCCCACGGTCAGGTCGCTGACCTCCTTCACAGCTCGAGTGGGTGACTTTACGATACGCGGTCCGTTCATACCAGTATTCCTCATCACCACGGCAAGAGTCGTCATTTTCGCGCGGTGACGTTCCTGGTACTGCCACACACATCCCTTCGTCATCCTTGACAAAGTTGAATTCACTGTGGAAAGACGCCGCAGGATTGGTCCTGAGGAGAAGCGAATCGTAGACGATCCGGCTTACCACTCGAAATCATCTACCCCACAGGCGCAGTTGTTGACGGTGTCGGGAACCGCTTTCACCTCCTTGCCCACGACGCAATTGGCGTTGCGCCTACGGCGCTTGTAAAGTGTCTGCAAGCAGACGTTTACGGTTGTACTGAAATACCAAAGAGAGGAACGCACCTGACGACCGAATAGACACGCTTCTGTTCTTCCCTGACTAGGACTCCATACCTCAAAGTCGTCATGAGACGGGTCGTCTTCGCTCAACACACCTAGGAGAAAACTTTATCAGTCTACTGCAGAGATAACCCGAAAATGCAAACTTACATGGTCGGTAAGTCAACGATGTGAAGTCAATGTGTACGATCGTCGATGACGAAGTGCCAGGCGCATACCCAAGGAGCATAAACTTCCTGCTCGTATCTTCGGGAACCGTGATGATTGCATTGATCCTCAACTTCTCATTACTAAATTTGTACTCCCGCCACGAGAGACCTTCGTCCGTGGTGAACAAGACGTGATCCGTCGGCTCTTCGTCGTTGACGATCAAAATGATCGACCCCGAGTCGCCAAATTCCCAGAGATGGGCATCCTTGTGGACTTCCTCCCATGTGAAACCACCATCGCGGGAAAGGAAGGTATCGCTCTCTGTGTAAGGAGCGAGTACGTCGCCCACGTTGCCGACTGCCATGACGACACCTACGACACTTGGGCTACTGTACGTGGCCCGTGCATCTCTACGCTCTGTGAATCCATGTACCTGGAGGGCGCAGCTCTGCTGAAATAAATATCGTGATCGACCAGGAACATGAACGCGACATACAGTCATCGAGCAAGGATATGGTCTCCCTTGGGAATCAACCGTCGGTGGGGTAAGGGGTTTCCAAGTGCCACCTACAGATCCGTTCATTGAGACACCCACGTCCGCCTGATACCCAGAACACTCACCGTCATTATGCGTAATCCTCGTTTGGAGTACCTTTTTCCTCGTAAGAGTTGCCTCCGCCGGGTTCGCCACGATGTTCACCAACGCAATGCCATCTAACCCAGCAAACTTTTCGAAATCAACAAATCCAACTTCATTCCTGTTCACGTTCGCTATGGATAATCCAAAGTAAGTTCCATTGGAGTTGGACTTCAGGATGTTGCCCCAGAAGGGATTCGGCCATTCAGACATCGTCATATGCAGGAAGATGGAATCGGTGATCGATTCTAGCACGGTATATGCCTATGTATCATCGTTAATGAGTGAATAAGCCGTCGCGAGCACGCTTGGACATACATGTGTGTCGGGATGCATGCCAGGCGGGAACTTTCCGGTCGCAAACGTCAGTCCATCGAGCGAAACTTGAAGATCAAGGGCATTCTTCGCAGGAAGATACTTTTCACATATAAGTCTATGCATGTGCAGGCAATCATTGGTCTACATGACTTACCTCGGCCACAATGAGGTATTCCGAGAACTTTGTAAAGCCGACGACACGCTCGAAAAGTTTTGTCTTCTTGCTATAGAAATCTCTCCCCGAGATGAGTTGCAATGCGTTATCTTTGCCAAAGAAGCGCTGAGAATTTTGCTTGTTTTCGTAGGACTCGCATAGAATCTGGCTGAAGTCGACCGCGAGTTCTGCGTCGCGGGCCCAGTCACAGTTAAGAACATAATCCTCGATGAAGTGCCACTTCCGTCCGTTGTCGTGGGAATAATGGGCTTGCGCGTGGCAATTCTCTGGATTACTACCATCGCACCCGACGTCGCCAGTCCAGATAATATAATCGGAACGGGGTTGGAACCGAAGTGCCGGTACACCAAACGTATTCGCACGCGACGGTGTATCGAGCATATACCAGTGCTGACCACCGTCTGTCGTGTAGAAGTACCTAGGATCTTCGGTGATGAGATAGGCTCGGTCGTTCGTGTAGGGATGCATGTAGAACCCCAAGAAATGTTCTTCAGCGAACTTTTGTTCCCAAGTGAAACCCTCGTTGCTTGACTGCCAGATTGTGTTATCATCCAAGAAGACGAGAATAGTCTTTTACACATTACTTCAGTGTTCATCACAGAAAACAGTATTCACCTCGACTTACGCTCGAATCCTTGAAGAACTGGTACTGAAGAACCCTTGCATTGAACTGATGCTAGTTTTGGAGTCAACAAAGAATCGACATGACACAGCCTAACGACCTACGATCTGGTTGGTGACTTCACCCTCTTCGGGTGCAGCTATATTCGCAAACCCGGCGTATCAGCTCCACCCGCTCCACCCATCGACCAAAAGAACGTACCTTGCATGCACGATTTCTCTACAGGATCATCCTTCTGTTTACCCTTGCCTGGGTCACACGAATTACCCGCTATCAACCGATACCCAGACGAACCCGTGTACTTTTCATCTGGTCTGCCTGTGGTGCATTGAGTGCTCGGGATGCGCTCAAGTCCCGCTGGAACACATTCATCGCCACTCCGAACATAGTTATAATCACTAGAGCAATCATTCATGGTCGAGATGAGCATATATATCACTAATGAAGGCCACCTACCATTCATAGTCATGGTCTTGGCAAACGCATCGTTCTTCATGGAGGACAGGTTCATGGAACTTATCGCCTACGTAGCAGTCTGCGTCGGCTTTGCGGCGGTTATACCATTGCTAAGGATCCGTTCATCCATACGTATTTTTCTCCGAACATGCTTGCGGCGACTCACCTTGACACCCATTAAACATTCCGTATCAGGCTTCGCACGTGCATACCATACCTCGTAGTCATCATCGCCGCACTTGCGAGGTAGCATGCCGGAAAAATCGAGATGTACTACAACATAGGGACCATCGCCTTCTCGTTGATCCTTTCGCGAGACTTGGGCAAGGATAATGAACTTTTGGGACGTCGCGTCACTGACGGTGGTGAGCGCTCTGGCGCGCACGCTGACACCAAGAGTGAACGATTTCCTGACATACGCCGACGTGGTCAGTTGAACATACAGAGCCCACAATGTCAACGTACCAGGTGTGTCCGAAGTCGGTAGAATAGTTCACAGTATCAGTCATCTCCTCATCGTTCACGGCCAAGATGATACTGCCCGAGTCTCCAAACTCGTACATATGGGCCTGTCTCCGAACCATACGCCAAGTCAAACCAGCGTCAACACTGAGGAAAGTATCACACTCCTCGTAAGGAGAAAGCTGCTTCCCGATGGAGCCCACCCCCATCATGAGGCCTGGAGCGGTGGAAGAGAAGATGGGACCAAAGTTGTGGGGGTCAGTGACGGAATGCAAGTGTAATGAACATTCTTCGAGGTTGGAAGGGTCGCATGAGATCTGCTTGCTATCGCTGTCTGTTAATGGTGCACGAATGGGGGACCAACTGCTACCTTTGAAAGTGTCAGCCGGAGATGTCACGGGCGAGGGCCACTATGCGACCTACCGTCATCGAAAGTGATCATCGATCTCAGCTTCTTTGGGGCACTCTTCCTCTCCACGTCCACAGCGTTCATCACTACATTCGCAATACCAACCCCAGCAATCCCTTGTAAGTTCTCATAGTCCACGTATCCTCCCATATTACGATTCGTATCCTTCAGACTTTCCACAAAGTAAGTTCCGTTCGAGTTGCTCACGAACAATGTCCCAATCGTGCTTTGGTCTTGGAGCATCACGTCCACGGCTAAGGAGTGGATAGTCGACTCGACGATGGTGTACGCATTCTGCCGTAGACGTGCTTGTGATGCATGTGGAAACTGTGCCCTTGCCCACTCCTTTGTATCCACCGTCACATACAACTGCATGTCACCGTCGTTGCCAGACGTCACGTCCTTTAATGCAACGACCGCGAACTTGGATACGACTGCAAATGCCACGATGCCCTTGGCACTCTTTCCAATTCCGAGGTCCTCGATATCGGCAGATTGGAAAAAGTCGGAAGAGGAGTAGAGTCGGGAAGATGAGAGTGAGTGGAAGGTTCCGGAGCTAGACAAATCGTATGCGACACAGTATATTAAGTTTTCGTGAGCACTATGCTTGAAGTCCTTGGAACTGTGCGCGAACTGACAGGAAGACGTGTCTTTCAAGAGTTCTTTTGGTGTCGAAGAAAATCCGTCGGTGGTGTAATACGTCTAAAGAAGGATTAACAGGGGTGAAGGAGACGGACATGTGCAGATACTCACCACGTCAGTGCAGACATTGTTCCAGCTCACTCGCTCACAGATAGTCCCCTGGTACAGTATGTGGTCCCATTTGTCAGAGTGGAAAGAAAGTGGCTTTGGTGTGTAGCTGAGAGGAGCGAGAACTTCAAATGAGCGCCAAGTCTTGCCACGATCCTCGGTGCGGTAATGAATCACTCCATCCGTCAATGCGAATGCCTGGGCGGAGTAATAAGGCGGTGGGATTCACGAGGGGCCACTTGGACAGGTTACTTACAAATCTGTTATCGAAAGGATGTGGTATGACCATAGAGACTCGGCCGCTCGGAATGTCGTCTGCCCTCGTCCATGTCTTGCCCTCGTCTTGTGACACATAAAGGTCTCCAGCAACTATGTCGTGGTAGACGACATTCTGCAGTGAAAACCAACGTTATTCAACGCCAGATATGCATGAACACGAACGCACCGATTCGTCTTCGAAGAAGAACAGTCTGCCTGGCAAGTTGTCGAAGTGGGTTATACTGAGTTCTGGCTCTTGCGCCGTGGTAAATCCGATGTAGGCCAGAAACGCAAGCACTGCCCACAGTAACGCTGCAGTCCTACAGCAGAACGCCATGGTGGACGAGAGGTGTAACGACTACGTGGCCGCAGTATGGGAATGATATGACGTGTGCCGCTCGCCCAACCTACAGCAACAGAGGAGGCTGCGCTTTAATTTGCCACGACCCAAGTTTGGTCAGTCAGTCATAGTAACACTGGCAGTAGCATTTGGTTTCAGCTAGTTGGCAATCCTCCCCCCGAAGCTCGAGGACCAGTTTAGCACAGCTGTGCTCTTGTTTGAGGTCCACTGGGCTGAGGGTAATACTACTGAGTCGACCTCGTTTTTCATCATAAGGCTGTGCAACCAACGGGTGAAGTCTTTCCCGCCATCGTGGTGAGTAGTCAGCTAGGTGATACTGCCACACCGCGTAGTGTGTATTCGCTGGAGAACTTCATGGCTCTCAGTTGACCCGGACGCATAGAGTCCGGTTCTCAGACACTGCAGCTCTCGGGATATCGTGAATGGGGCAGCCCGGCGAAGCTGAAAATCTCGCCGTCAGAGCTTCGCGAGGTTGTTGATGTGTCGATTTGTCGGTATTCGTCACGCAGGGTTCTAGTTTGGCACGTCGCCGCCCACTTGGCTATTCGTTCTGCTTTCTGGATTTATCTTCACTGAGAGCAGCTAGACTGACCTCAGAGTCGCTACGACACTCGGAACCTCGACGAGTCCAGTTGGGTGATTCAGTCAGACTGGTTGAAATGCTAGTTGGACCAGAGTCGTCGTCATCACCGCCTACCAGGACTCAATGTTGCAACGTTCAACTGTAGGACCTTACTGGGCAGATCATGAAAGGCATGTCTAACACGTTGGAGCCTTCCGGTACGTCCAAAAAACAAGCAACTGTAAGTCATATGGAACTTACTAGTAAGAATCTTGCTGTTCTAATGACTGGATCGAGTCCAGTTCGATTCCAGAGGTGACAGCTGAACCCACGAGTGAGCAATTTTTCCAATAACCAGCCCGAGCAATGGTTAATAGAGTCGAGAATGCAACGGTTCAGCATCTTCACGGTGGTGGCGGGGTTACCCGCCAGTAGATCTTCAAACACTGCGAGCCTCGTACTAATCCAATGCACATAATACCTGATACACATGAATCGTTCCGGTGAACATTTTTTGGCGCCAATCCGAGTTCCACATGCTAGAAATCCCTTACCTATCAAACTCGAGTCTACACTTCCGGAAATGAGTGCATCATCTATGATACATGATGAGAAGATAATCAAGATCCACTCGCCTCACTGATGCTTGTTGACAAGCCTAGGAATGATAAATACCGAGTATTCCGCGGTTGGAAGTCGACTTTTCAAATCATCACATCCGTATCAGGATGAATGTGGACAGCACGAGATCAACGGGTCCAAGACCAAGAAAAGGAAGGAAGCGCGCCATTGATGGACTGGTTGGTGATGATAGTACAAGTTGGGAAGGCTTAGGCCTAGTCGTGGGAACAGGCTTGAATTCGCCAGAACAGCCGAACGGGACAAGTTGATGCAGTCGCTGTCAGTATAAACCGCGCCGTGGCCAGTTTGACTCTCCTTAACGTTGCTGACGACAGTCCAAGCGGTCCTTAATGGTGTTTCACGGATATCCCATCCCAGTATGGGGAGAAACGCCCCGAAATAGCTCATTGTCACATGGGCGGCCCGGGCCAGTCACTTGCGGATTTAGGTGCAGTGCAGGACAGGATGAGGATTCGCTATCGAATGTGTCCACATGGACATTCATTGCTTCTGCGACAAAAATCACTATGCCCTCACTGACTGCCTCATGCGGTGTCCCCTGCGTTCCCATCTCTTACAGGAAGTATCCTATCGCACTATAAATGTCCGACACCTACAGCGTACCCTCCATTCATCCCCCTCAACATGAAGTCGTTTGCTGCACTCTCCGTCGTCCTTCTTGCGACGTCTGCCTCTGCCTCTCCAGTGATCACCATTCCACTGACGAAGCTCCAGCGTACCGGAGCGTATCTCAAGGGAGCTTCTGACGCGGATCGTGCTCGTGCAGCCTTCCTAAAGTCCCGTACGGCCAGTGGACCGACTACTGTTCCAGCGACCAACCTGGCATACGTCCAGTATACAACGAGCGTCGGTATCGGTAGCCCACCGACATATTATAACCTTGTTGTTGACACCGGGTCCTCCAACACTTTCTGTGGGTAGGTGTGGATGATCGATTGAGGTTTATGCAAGATACAATTCTTGTTGCAGTACTGGCATTCAATATGTTCGGACGTCCACTAGTATCCCCACAGGGGAAGACGTGAACGTCACTTATGGGACGGGTTACTTCTCTGGATTAGAGTGTAAGAATTTTGCAAGATCATCCCCACCTGATCATTTACGGTAATTAGACCTTGACCTGGTGACCCTCGCACCCAATCTTGTCATCACGAACCAATCAATCGGTGATGCACTTTATTATGCTGATTTCGAAGGTGTCGATGGCATCGTCGGTGTTGGACCTGTCGATCTCACACAGGGCACGCTCTCACCTGATACGAATGCAATGATTCCGACGGTCATGAACAACCTTGTGTCGCAGAGACTTATCGAGAACCAAGTACTTGGTGTTTACTTTGCACCTTCAACAAACTACAGTGACACGAGTGAGTACTCAATGTCTGATCGTTGTTTTCCATCAAGCCTGACATCTGTAGATGGTGCATTGACTTATGGAGGCATTGATTCGAGCCTGGTATGTATGCGGTTCGTTGTCAGCTCAGTGCTTAAATAGCTTATATGAATCGTGTACAGTACGAGGGCGGCCTTACATATGTTCCTGTGACGGAGACATATCCGGCCGCATATTATTGGGGCATTAATGTCACTTGGTCTACGTACGGCGAATACACGGTCATCCCCACTTCCACTGCTGGGATTGTCGACACCGGTACCACGCGTATGTTTCCTTCTCGGCTCTTACATGGTGTGTCACTAGATCTGACGTAACTGTCGTGGTCTTCAGAGGTCCTCCTCGCGGACAACTTTTTCTCCGTATACTTGAATGCAATACCAGGAGCGATGTTGGATAATACCACGGGTCTCATCGAAATCCCCCCTTCCTCTGTCTCGCTCATGCAACCTCTCAACTTCTTCATCGCTGACCGAATGTTCACCATGGACGTCGCTGCCCAACTAATTCCAACAGACCAGAACATAGCATGGGGTGGAGTTGCTGGGAAACAGTACGGCGTTGTGAGCAACTTGGGAACAGACAGTGGAGAGGGGTTGGATTTCATTATCGGACAGAAGTTCATGGAGAGGTACTATGCGGTTAGTCGTAGTTCGTCTTTGGAGAAGCCTACACTCATTGAACCCTCTTGCCAGGTTTTCGACACGGACGCTAACCGCGTTGGATTCGCTCAGACGTAGGTTTTGATCCGTGCTGAACTTCTTTGGATCTAAGCTTTTCCATCCACAGGATCAACACTTTTTCGATGTACCAAGGGTAACATCTCACCATGTTGCTACTGCAGTAGTTCCGTATTTCGTAGATGATCAGATACCCGAGAACATTCATTGGAGAAAGGTTGCTGATTTAGAATGTTTAGTGAGACATCGTCACCTCTTTGCCAAGATCTGGCCACCATTTGTTTACTGGGACGCTAGTCAACTGTCACGGTTTCTCATACCGGTCGCAAATATTGAGCTGTCTAGTAACCCGCAGTATTCCTTTATTGAACCCGGAGGGGACAGGTTTCCAACCCAAGAATGCGTGGGATTCCAAAATGGTACGCCCGTGGGAAGAGGGGTCGTGACCCCTTCACTAGGTGCAAGAGACAATTTTATCATCGAAAAAATATTGAGAAAAATGATCATAAAAGGCATAATTATACCAAAATGACCCTAACAGGAAAATTAGAATACAAAATTTTACAATCGTAGTCGAAATACAATATTTTTCAGATTGAAGGTACATTTCCAATACAATAATATTATAATTTTCCTGTTATGGTCATTTTAGTATAATTATGCCTTTCATGATCATTTTTGTCAACATTTTTTCGATGATAAAATTATCTCTTGCACCTACAGTCATCCACCGCCAAATGCGTCACGGAAACTTCTCGAGTCTCCCACCACACAACAACACAATTTTTACTAGATCGGAGTAGTGTCCTTGGATATAATGGTGTCTCTGAGGGTCATAATTAATATATTTGTCAGAATCAAAAATGTTGTTGTGCGGCAGCAGAGTATGAAAATTATCGGGCATTATCTTGTGTCCACGGGCAAGTGAGTCACTCCAAATTGGGTGTATCGTGGGTATCGCCACTTCCGCATTGCATTAAGTTCAATAGATAATCAGTCAACCACGCTTCCACCGTCCAACACCTTTCCTTCGTCGACCTCAACATCGTTCTTTTCTCCATCTTCACATGGAGTTTAAGTTTTTTGTGGTTGAATGGTTAGCCTTGAGCAGCAAGCTCGAGGCAGTATTTCATGATAGATTCTTCTTCATTGGTGAACCATGCACTATTGTCTGTATTAGCCTTATGGCGGCTGCACCCTCCCTTTAGTTGACGTCAAACAGTGTCTGGGCTCACTGCAACTTCCCTCCACTTCTTCCACCATTCTTTCTGCACTTCATTACAGATTCCTTGTAGACTTTATCTGTTGTTCTCTGGCTTAGCCTTCTCCTCTGTGTATAGTTGGATTGCCCTTGTCAAAGCATCTTCCTGGGCCTGTGAGATCTCTTGTTTCTTCTGTGAGATAGACTTGGCATGTCCAACCATTTTCTATGGGATGAAAAAGTGTCATTGTCCCTTGCAGTCCACTCTGAGTGACCAACTCACTCTCCATTCTATGCCTACCATAATGGGTTTATCAAACCTGATAAACATAAGATTAGATAATAGATATGTTAGATAAACACACAAAGAGACCCTTCACCGGCATTGTCATGGCAGACTATGAACATATGGTCCACATTAGAAATATGAGAGACACACTTATTAGACCTTAAAGCATGTATCAGTATCATAGAGAGGCTGTTTCAATACCTGGATGGTGAACACGAGGGGAAAGAAGCAATTATGTACAAGTTGATTGATAATAACTATCCTGTCTGCACAGTGCAAAGAAATTTCTGTGCGACAGTACATGCTCAGACATAAGAAGTATTTATTCTGAAGTTGTCGTGCCCAAGGAAGTTGAGAATTCTGACAGAAAAGCCGGTTGACGCACTTGCTGGTGGTGACGCATTTGGCGGTGGATGACTGTAGTGCTTTTTGTTCACGAACATGACAATTTTCTGCTGACGAGATGATTCAGGAATTTCGTGCAGGTCCAGGGACGCCCGGAGGGTGCTGTTATTTATCATAGCACGGGGATATGGTTGCAGTCACTGTTGTGGGTCGCCATCTCCACAACAAATTGACGCCCAGTGATATTGTTTGACTAGTAATGACGGCGTAAGTCGTCGCATCTCTGCCCTCTCTACACGCATCTATTTGCAGGGCTTCAAGCTTTTCAAGCTTTGTCGACGTGTTTCAACGCTGGTATTCTCGCCCGCATCTTCCACGCTGTCTCTCGACGCTGTCAAATTCACCCTTGCCTCGCCACCTTGCTCTCTCGTGCCCTCAGTCTGGTCGGCCGGCTCTATGGGTGCGTCTAGACAGCCCGCGTCGCCGTCCGTCGTGTCTGCAGTGTCTCTCAACCTGCTGCGTACCTCTAGTTCGTTTGGGTGGTTGCTCGACGTGCTCACGGTGTTTTTTGCCTTCTCGCCTTGGCCCCTAGTGGTCTTGGCGTCATCGGGCGGTTTCGTACATTTCGTGGGCTCGCTGGGAAGATCTGGCTAGCGTCTCGAGCTCAATTCCGTAGTCAGCTTGTCCGTCATAAATTGACCGTTTCGCTCCCCCCAAGCAATGCGCCGGGTCGATTCGATGTGCCCGTCGCATACTTCGTTGTGTCCCCCTCCAACTTTGAGCTCGTCCACCGCTGCCTTTGTATGGTTCGCAGTCACCTCTCGTCCCCCTTGTCGCTTGGCGTGCTATTGTGCGGCGCAGTCTTCGTCTCATCTCTTGGGTGTGCGATGGATTCGAGTGCGTCTTACGGACTTAACTGTCCACATGTTGAACAACGGGGGTAAACCATCCCCTGTTAGAGGTTGACGGTTCGACAGCTCTGTATCCACCGAAGTCGGCAGAGGTGCAAACCAGTCGACTGACAGTAACTTGACATTTTTCGGATGATTCCTCCGCTGACTCTGCGTTTTGGACCGTTCTCTCACAGTAATCGCAGTATAAATGTCCAACACCAACAGAGTATACTCTATTGTCATCCCTCAACATGAGGTCGTTTGTCGCACTCTCTGTCGTCCTTCTTGCGACTTCTACCTCTGCCGCTTCGGTTCATTCTATTAGCATGAAGAAGCTCAATCGCGCCGGGTCGTATCCGAATGGTGTTGGTGAGGCAGATCGTAATCGTGCCGCTTTCCTAGAATCCGGTGTATCTGGTGGACAGACTGTTCCAGTGACCAACCTAGGATACGTAACCTACACGGCAACTATCGGTGTCGGCACCCCACCGACATATTACAACCTTATCGTTGACACCGGTTCCTCCAGCACTTTCGTTGGGTAGGTGTGGATGTTCGATTCAAGTCGTGCAGCTTACAATTTTGTTGCAGTACAGGCATTCCATATGTTCAGACGCCTACCAGTATCCCTACAGGGCAAAGTGTGACCGTCACTTATGGGTCAGCTGACTTTTTGGGACTGGAATGTAGGGGTCCTGTAACTTTACCCGGACCTGCTCATTAACAGTAAACAGACCTTGACCAGGTGACCCTCGCACCCAATCTTGTCATCACCAACCAATCAATCGGCGATGCACTTGCTTATCACGGTTTCACAAATGTCGATGGCATCCTCGGTGTTGGACCTGTCGATCTCACAAATGGCACGCTCTCGCCTGATACGAATGCAACTGTTCCGACGGTGATGAACAACCTTGCATCGCAGGGTGTTATCGAGAACCAAGTACTTGGTGTTTACTTTGCGCCTGCAACAAAAGACAATGACACAAGTGAGTGTTCAATGTCTGGTCCTTGTTTTCCATCAAGCCTGAGATCTGTAGATGGTGTATTGACTTTTGGAGGTATCGATCCAAGCCTGGTATGAATGCGATTTTTGTATCTCTCGGTGCTTAGATGGCTTATGTGTGTCGTGTATAGTATGAGGGCAACGTCACGTATACTCCTCTGACGCAGACATATCCGGCCGCCAATTACTGGGGCATCAACATCACATCGTCTGTGTACGGTAATGAGACGGTCATCCCCACTTCCACTGCTGGGATTGTCGACACCGGTACCACACGTATGTTTCCTTCTCTACTGTTACATCGTCAGTTACTAGATCTGACGTGATTGTCGTGTTCTTCAGTGGTCCTCCTCGCAGAGAACTTCTTCTCCGTATACATGAATGCAATCCCAGGAGCGACGTTGGATAATACCACGGGTCTCATGGAAATCCCCCATTCCTCTATCCGACTCATGCAATCTCTCAACTTCACGATCGCTGGGCGGGTGTTCGCCATGGACGTCGCCGCTCAACTAATCCCAACAGAGGAGAACACAATATTTGGTATAGATCCTGCGAAACAGTATGCTGTTGTGAGTGTCTTGGGAAGAACCAGTGGTAAGGGGTTGGATTTCGTTATCGGACAGAAGTTCATGGAGAGGTACTATGCGGTTAGTCGTGGTTCATCTTTGGAGAAGCATAAACTTATTGATCACTTTTGGCAGGTATTCGACACGGACAATAACCGCATTGGATTTGCTCAGACGTAAGTACTTGAGTCTTGATCAGTGTCCAACATATTTAACCTGAGCTTGCCCGATGATGCACAGTAACAACACTTTTACGACATACCAAGGGTAACATGTCATCATGCTGCCTCTCGACTGCCATATTTCTTCGATACCCAGATACCCAAATAAAGTCCCGAGTCACTAGAGACATCAATGAACTCTGCCGCTTTCGAATGTTTAGTGAGACGTCACGACCTCTTTGTTGAGATCCCTGCCGCTACTAGTTTGAGTGATTCCATGTTGACTGTGTGGTCGAGTACGTCCGATCCTCTGAGACCAGTATACTTGTTGTGTCACTGTAATGTACCGTCGGTATTGTGGCTCTACGCCATGCGTAGCCGGCGCCGGGATCCTATCCAAGTGATTTGGAATAACGTTTCATCGTACGATATTTCATCCATCATTATTTACTGTAATATCCCTGCTACGTCAGTAATGGGTTCTTTTCGTCCCCCCCTAGTCTGGTTACCAGCGCGTTCTATGACGCAAGCCGTCGATAGAGTAGAACGGGCTGGTCACCAGATTATCAGGGAATGCCGGTACTCACCTGTGTCTCACATACTCAGCCCAGACTCGGAGGACAATGGGCAATAGGTCCTTTGAGCACATCCAGTCATATGTGACATTGGATTGGGTTTACCACGCTGGCTTGGAGACACTCCAGCCTTAACAACATTGCGCACCGTTTGAGCCAAGTTTGAGGCACTGTTGTGTTTCGAGTCTAAACTCGGGGCGTCGGCGTCAGGAATATCGCGCGTGGGTGCTTTCCTGGTCGAGAGCGTCACACCGGTTCATATCACGGACGAGTCCGACATGTTGACCCCCTTGATTCAATTCTGTTTCGTCTCCTTGTATGTCATCCCCGAACTGCGGCCAAGAGTGTAACTCTTGCACTATATAGGATGCCAGATGGGCCGTCACGCGCGTCACCACCGATACCATGATCGTAGCAGTACATCTCGTGATCTTATCTATTTGCCAAGATCCCTGCCACCACTAGTTTTCAGGGATGCTAGTCATCTGTCACAGTTTCTTATATCTGTCGCAAATATTGAGCTGTCTAACCCGCAGGGCTATTACATAGATTTATTCCTGGACCCGTTTACAAACCTGAATTCGTGGGAAGTTGCAGAAAAAACGATGCCGTGGGAATGCATCGTATCCCGAGCCAGCCGTAAACGGAACCCAACCTTAACCACACATCAAGGTTACAATTTCGTCACATGGCACCGTCTACTGCGGAGAACGTATTGACACCCAATGATATCGTCTGACTAGTGATGATCTAAGTCGTCGCGTTTCTGCGCTCTCCTCTTAGACACGTGTCTATTTGCTGGGCTGGTCGACGTGTTTCATCGCTGGTATTCTCGCCCGCAGCTTCCACGCTATCTCTCGACACTGTCAAACTCACCCTCGCCTCGCCACCTCGCCACCTTGCTCTCTCGTGCCCTCAGTCTGGTCGGCCGGCTCTATGGGTTCGTCTAGACAGCGTGCGTCGCCGTCCGTTGTGTCTGCAGTGTCTCTCAACCTGCTGGGCACCTCTGATTCGTTCGGGTGGTCACTCGATGTACTTGTGATGTTTTTTTCTGTAGATCTTGTAGGCTCGCTGGGGGTATCTGACTAACATCTCGAGCTCAATTCTGTAGTCAGCTTGTCCGTCGTAAATTGACCATTTCGCTCACCCTCAAGCAATGCGCCAGGCTGATTCGATGTGCCCGTCACATGCTTCATCATGTCCCCCTCCAACTTTGAGCTTGTCCACCGTAACGTTTATATGGTTCGTAGCGACAGATTCGACATGGGTGTTACGGACTAGATTGTCCTCGCTGTTGTTATTCGAGTTGCTCACTCAGTCTCACTGAAGTCCGTGACACTTTCGCCTGGTTCTACTGCGGCTTGCTCCTCCGAACCTCCTGACCAATGCCATACCACTCCTCTCGACTTTCCCATGGCCTCTCGTGTTGTGTTTGTGAGTGAACATGATGCAGTAAGTCCTGCCCTACTAGTCAGCACATACATGAAACAACCAAAGCTTTGACCCACTTAAAGGTCTAGACTAGGCTGCTTACTTATGAGAAGAAGAGGGGATATGAGAGCAGATGCTCAAGAGTCTTATTCAGTGAAGCTATGGGTAAACTCCAAGAG
>JBBPLK010000280.1:9304-19603 GCA_038089735.1 Exsudoporus frostii
AAAAGACGGTGGATTTCTGCATGGAGCCTAGAGTTCAAACACCGGAATCAAGGTAGAGCTAGACTAGTCATGCTACAATATTTGATATCACTCCACAGGACTCGCCACCAGCATTTTGATTAACCTCGTCCTACACCTCTGCCTTGCATCTGTGCCAGACAGTGGTGTCCTTCGAGTTCTGCAACGGAACGGAAACGCCCTGTTGTTATAGGTCAAGCCCAAGGGTCAAAAGCGAGACTCTGCGAGAGTGAACTCGTTTCCGTTGGCACTGAACTGGCCAACATTTCCAAGATCTCACCATTTCACACGTATTGAGCGTCCAGCATGCTCCATCTCCCGGGTCTCTGAAGAGCCCAAGAAGAACCAGTTATTCACCTAATCAGAAACAACCCTTCAAGTCCTCGCTCGCTCTCCGCGATGACCACTGCACTATCCAGTGCAATTTTGAGAACACCCGGTTTGCATATTGCTTTCTGCCTGTCATACCGTGGTTGTCAAAAGCCGAGGAGAGTCTAGACAAGGTGATCCATCCCGCGTCGGCGATGCAGTTCGCTAGACTGTGTTCTGTCGTCAGCTCATTGCCCCATAAACACATGGTGGACGAGTCGGGTTGTTTGGATCATACCCATGCCGCTTTCGTGCTACTATTTGATCAACGGATCTTACATGCATACATCTCGATGGCGTGTCACGAAGACCCTAAGTCTACACCACTGCAAGTAATGTCGTTTCCAATCCACAAAGAATCGAAGAAGATATGTATTGACAAGCGGGCCCGGGATGTCGCATCAATGACATACGTGTCCTACATCAATAACCTCATTCATGTGTTGAAAGGCAGCCTGCACTTTTGCTTTCAACTCTTCCTCCTCCTCCCTCTTGGCAACCTGTTGCAATATTTTCGTTCTCTCCTCCTCGTTCGTCGCATTTAACTGCCTCGTCTATACTCCGTAAGTCGGAGGACACGTATAGATGGAAAAGATTGACTTACGAGGTTCTCGGCTGCTACCTCCCGCGCAGGATAGGTCTTGAACGTCGACCTCAACCACGCATCCACTGATTTCTGCGTCGCCTGTTCAATCCGTGTCGCCACCTCCCCCTTTGGAGGCGTCAACTGTCGAAATGCGCCGCGTATCACTACTGCGAGCGCACCCATACTCGCCCTGCAAAACCACCTCGAGTACGTCTCGCATGCGGTGTCCATGCCGAGGGACACGGCGCGTAGACCGTGAGCGCTGACGAAGCGAAGGAGGGTGGCGAATTCGAGGAGGCTAAGGCGGCGGTCGGGGCAGCCTGAGAAGTGGGTAATGCGATCTGCTTTGAGGTGATGGGCATAGATGAGGGCGGAGGGGGAGCCTTCGAGGATGATGCAGGCATGGTCGTGCAACGTATCCCCGACAACTGGGGATGCGGCTGCATCTGCAGATAAGGAGATTGCATCCGTCACGATGGGGATGACAGAGTGTGTGACTCCACCCTGCTGAGTGAGCACTCGCTCAACAAAAATGGTTTCTTCAGGGTGGTCCTGGGAGGGTGCGAGTGTAATTCGGAGGAAGGTATGAAGGTGTTCTTTGTCCACTGTGGGTGGACACCCGTCATGTCCCAGGGTCATGGTATGGGCGATACATGCCTCGACCTTGTCTACGAATCGGTCGGGCCTGTCGGCCAATTCGTTCGGCCAGGCGTCGAGCGACGACGCATGATAGAGGATAGGATTTTCCACGTGGTGATGATGCACGACCTTGGAGAAATATTGAGACAAAGAATCCTTAAGCGAAGGCATGGTAGAGAATCTGAGGGAGCGAGGACGGGGCAGATGGTGTGGGGGTGGTCGGGGTCAAAGGTGAAGGTGAAGGTGTGTAGCTGCAGCCCATTGAAGAGGATGACGGAGGTGAGACAAAGCCAGACCCAAACATCGCCACACGGATCGGGGGATGCGTCTGGATTGCGAAGTGAGCAAAGTGAGTGGGGCAGCAGCGAGGCTCCATTCGAAAGTGTTTGGGCGATCAGGGAGACGGCGGGCTGTTTCGTATGCAAGTGTGCGCAAGAGCAACGACCTTTTGGACCACTACCACACGATACATCCTCGGCGCACCATGGGCCAGTTCGACTTCCCCCGGGCCAGACCGTTTCCTGCCAGTGGCCTTTGTGGAGTGAGCACAGGAGGAATATTGCATATCCGCACGATAGTGTGACTGAAAAGGATCAGTCGCCGAGTGCGTGACCATCGTCTCCAAACGACAGCTGGTTCACCCACGAGCTCGATAAAAGCTTACCGAGGATGAAGGTGACCCTGTCGATATACATGACTGCTTCACCTGATCCAACCAAGGAATATTAAGACGGATGGTGTATCCTTGATAGAGGCCGCCGCAGAAGAGCGATTCTACGGTTGCTCGACTGACGATCGCATTCGCAGCGAGAAAGCACAGAATACCCACTGCGATCCCACTTCAACGACCCGCGCACACATGTTGGCGATCCTGAAACTCTTCGGGACCAAGTCAGTAGCGTGAGAATAGGCGAAAGTCAACTGTACTCGAGTTTTCCCCCGGGCAAATTCCTAGTCATGTCCTCGAACCCTCCCGCCACCAACGACAAGAAAAAACGACGACGTTCCGACTACCCCTTCTTTCTCTCCTATCGCACACGCTGGTTCGCCCCTCCTAGTCTCTCCCTCCGTTTTCTAACCTTGCCTCCGATGTGGCCTCCTTCTCACGTTCGAACATCATAAAGGAGCGACAACGACCAATACGCACACGTCAACAACGCCGTCTACTACCACCTCTTTGATGCCATCGTCAACACCTACCTCGTCCAATACTGTGGACTCACGCCGGCCCAACCCGATTCGGACGGGAGCCAGATCGGACTCGTGGTGTCGTCGTTTTGCGAGGTGTGTACCTCTCGCTTTCATTGTCACCCCTAGCCATAGCCTAAATTTGATCATCACTGATTTACGGCGCTCAGTTTTTCTCCCCCCTGTCGTTCCCAGAGGTCCTTGACTTGGGTCTGAGAGTGGCACAGCTTGGAAGGAGCTCGGTCACATACGAAGTTGGAGTGTTCAAGTCCTTGGGAGGAGACGAGACAGCAGGCACATCGGGGAGCGTGGATGCACCAGCCGCTGTGGGAGGGTATACCCATGTCTTTGTTGACAAGCATTCTCGTAAGAGTGTTGCGATGAACGTGCGGACGAAGGATGGTTTAGAAAAGCTGGTCACTGTAACGCGCCTGAGTAGTGCCAGGGCAAAGCTGTAGGATATTGTGTCGTATCTCACGTATACTCAACACAAGGTTTGACGAATGGATGATTAGACAAGAAGTCATAGTAATGCCGTGACCACCATCAATCTACCCATCTACTGTGGCTTGCCAAAAGATTCTGTGCCTTCACTTTACTTGCACAATCCCTGAATCCACCCCAACACCCCACCCCGACGAACGACACTCCCCCGCTTCAACAACGGTGTGTCCTCCCTCACCGCATCATCGCCCGCCTCGCCCTCGATCACGACGCTCACGCTATCCGCCTCGCTCGGCGTACGAGTCGCTCCCTCGGACACTTCGGCAACTTCTCCAAGCGGTCTCCCGAAATCGTCGATCCCGAGGCGACGTTGTCGGATTTTCCATGCGAAGCACATGAGCAACAAACAGGCTTGCATCACCGCCGAAACAGCATACATGAGCCAACCTAGAATGTGATATTCAATCAGTCCCATCCATGTTTAGAATGATTCCGCGAGCGACGATCCAAACGCGACGGAACACGTGACATACTCGTCCAATCAGTTCCTGGTCGCATTGCAATCGAGACGGCCATCACGATTCCACCCGGACTCTGGATCACCATCATTGGGATGCTCAGCGCACCAACGAGTTTAAGGTGATACGTCCGTATAAGTTGCGGGGCATACTGCACGCCTGCCAGTAATCCAGATGTCACGCCCAAAAATGTCGCCCAGAGCGTAATTTGAGGTGGATGCAGCACGGTAGGATCCGACGAATCCGCGAGTAAGACAAACGTCGTGACAATGATGATTGCCCTGTGTTAAGCGGGTGTAGGTGAGCGGTATGAGGAATGGAATGGGACGTACATGTGGAGAAAAGTGATCCAAGAGACGGTGACCGACAATCGCCATTCGGAACTCTTGAGTTTGGTGCGAACATGATAGATCGGTCGCGCGTCGTGTGTGTCAATGTCGAGTTGGATGTACTTGAGATCGGGGGGGTAGTAGAGCATGTAGAGTACCAGACTAAAGGGGAGAATGAGACTCTGAAACTAGGAACCGAAACTTCGCGGTCACCTACATCATGGTGAATAGGAACCACTGGATTCCGACTTGGAATACGCCGGCAGTTTGCTCGATACACTTCCCAAGACTCTGGTGGCTCGGGTCAGACACGATAACTGTTTCAATGAAGCAACGGAACAACGCACCACTTGAGTGCAACAGCGTATAACAGGGAATTGAAGTGTAATCCTAGAGCCTTTATCTAGAGCTAACCACAGCTACAAATAACCTGTGCAACGTACATGTTGAGCATTCCAGCTGCAGACGATGTGCTGCCGAGAAGCAAGAACCAAGGGCTGAATCCAATGGAGGTGCCAGCCCGAATTATGCGTAGATGCTAGGAAAAGTTGCTTTGGACGACGACAGCATAAACTGCACGGACGGGACACACCTGCGGAGCATAGGATACAAAGAGTCCAATGATTAGTATGGCGGTGAGACCATTCGCTGCCCAGTCCGATTTCTGGCCGTCGTTAGCTATTCCAGACACAAGTGCGCTGAGCTAGGACTCACAAAATTACAAGTCTGAGTCGGTGGGAGATCCATCGTCACGGTAGACTCAAAACTGGTAATCCTGAGCTAGAGTCCGAGTTCAAGTCACACTGAAGGAGTTAACTTGCCTTGTGGCACGAGCAACTCACGTGATCGTACATTAGAAAGATACATCATGCGATCCACACGGCCGAAACTTTTGCACTCAGACGGTCATCATCACCTGAATTGCCAGCGGACCCATAGATTGGTGTCATGTCGGTCCCCGTCCGCATTCCCCTCGAACTTTCACGCATCGTTGGCATGTCCGCACCTGGCTTGCGAATATCCACGGACTGGTCTTTGCGTCGGGGCTGGTCGTCCGAAGGCGGCATACGGTCCCAACGAGCTTTTCACCAACTGCTGCGGCGGTCGTTGTCACCGTATACTTCTACATCATGCTCGTTGAAAATTCCGAACGCACAGGGACAAAGTCGCTGGTTTCAGGTATCCAGTGGTGCGCGCACTCTTTCTCACGCATGTCTGGCCGTTACAGATGACGTCTCATTTCAGTACAACGACACGGAAGTATCACGCGTCCTACACCCGGGACTGGGTTCGTTTTCATGCATCCTGCTGTCTGGAGTCGGAGCTCTCACCTTGTTCACTTCTCAGCATCACCCTACATTTCAAGGACCACAAGGGGACCCCCATTAAAACGATTGAAGCGAACGAAGGCGATGATATTCTATCCATCGCACACGAATGGGACATTGATCTCGAAGGTACCTAGTTTCATTCCCACATTTGACATCAGCGGAATGTTTTGTTTTTTCTTCCGATTCCTTTCCCATCCATTCTAGGTGCCTGTGAAGGCTCAATCGCCTGCTCAACCTGCCACATTATCCTCCCACCTGAACACTATGACCGACTCCCTGAGCCCTCGGACGACGAAAACGACATGCTCGATCTCGCATTCGGATTGACCGATACCAGCCGCCTTGGTTGTCAAGTATACGTCACGAGAGATATGGATGGGATGGAGATTCGGTTACCGAGCGCGACGAGGAATATGTTTGTCGACGGGAAGAAGCCCACGCATCATTGAATATGCCATGCAGGGTAGGGAACGAGGCATAGGAGTCGTTCGGGGACCAATTGCGAGATGCGATGCGGGCTTTGACGGAGTATTGTAGGTGGTTGTGAATATCGTGCTCGGAATACCCCCCGCTCAGTGGTAGGGATTGCGGTGACCAGATTGCGACTGCGCGTCGGGCATTAGAAATCGGGTTAGGGCAACAAGAGAGCGTGCGCGTGCGCAATGCTCAGAGGCAGTCGGTATGCTAACAGGAGTCATCGCGGATACCACTCGATACGGCAGCCTGAGCGACAACTTGGGTCCAACGGCCGCCGGGAGATTTCCCACTTTACTCATGGTGTTCCACAGACACCCCTGACGCTGGACGACGATCCAAGGTAATTCCTTCTGCTATGAAGATTGCTCTTTTGAGGGAGGATGCTGAGACGCGTTCATCCACCAGGACTGACTTCGACCATGCTTGTAGGCACGCCACCGCTCGTCCAAATACATCCTCCTAATCGTTGTGAGATGAATGGCCTCAGTGAATCGAGGGATGTCATTCATTTGGATTGGGGTGAGTAAGGGACACCAGTCCAGATTGTGGCCTCGCTAGCCATGGTTCCTTTGGTACAACTGCCCTCATCAACCATTTCGATGGATATCCAACCTCACAGAGTGTTTCCCAGAAAGCCCTTTTGCCGGGTGCTTGTCCCAGACACGCTTCAATTTCTTGGCCCATCAGGTTCTTCGCCAGGCATCCGCTCTCCCCTCGGGCTCTCCACTCGATGTCATCATCGCATCCGGCCAGTTAGGAAAGATGCTGGGGCACAGGTTCACTCGGTTGACCTTGCGCATTCATAAGATTCCCAGCTCACCTGATGTGACATGTCATTAACACCCAGCACGATCGGGTGTGCCATCTCACCCTGTGAATTGTAAAAAGGTGTAACTGATATCTGCAGGCCGGTTTCTTGCGTTTCCTTCTTCTCGGATCTATAACCTATGGCAGCTAGCAAGGGACCTGTCATCTTTGTGAATGAACGAGGTATGATACGTTCCTTGTTATCCATTGCCAATCACAAGAGTACGTGTTCATGATCTCTTGATCAGTCGATCTTCCATGCCGTGACCTTGCGCATAAAGTGAGTGAGTGAGTGTAGCGAGAAAGTACCCGTCTCGGGCTTATCTTGCGGGAACTCTACTACCGATCAGCGCGTCCACGGTCCCGAGATATGACACACAATGTGTCATTCCTGTCTTGCTGAGCTCTTCGGCTACCCTGGGAATGCTGGATTCTTGACCCTCGATTCACGTGAATGGCTACACATGTACTAATCGTTTCGCCGCTGGTGGAGGTAATAACCTATTTCGCAAGGAATGGGTTGTGTCTGACTGAGTGGATTTGGCTGAAAAGGTCGTCCTTGATAATGCCCATCTTGACGTACAGTTGACCCTTTTTCCGATGAGTTCTTTGAAAACATTGATCAGAGGCGAATAACCGACCCAGTTGCCAGGGGGATTATTATTGCTTGCGCGAATGATTTCGTGCACTGCAGTGACATGTCGAGACTGATTTGACTCGGAGAACCCTAACAACGCGGTAGTGAAGATGATTATTGTCATTGCACTCTTCAGCACGCTGGTTTTGAGCGTTTTCCACAGGCTGTGAGAGAATCTCGTGGTGAGAGGCGAGTTGTTGCAGGACAGCACACGTGACCGTTAACCCCATTCCGAGAGATATTACTATTAGTGCGCGCAACCCTACCAGAACACTCACGCATGCAAGCACCACTGGTTGAAACTCATACGTATGACTGGTAGCCCTGCAGCGAATGCCAAAACCTGTCCAACGGAAGAACTTATCAGAACAAGGTACACCAGTGCCTTGTCTTCTTTTTGCTGTGGTTTCTATGTACCCTTTCTTACACAGCCATGTTCCAACGACCAATCGTAGCGGTCGATCAGTACACAGGAATGGGTCTGCAAGCGCTTAAAGAGCATACTTAAAAGGATGAAGTGCTTACACGAGGCCCAGCCACTTTTCATTCCCTCCACCACAGCGCTCTTGTTTTCGCAAGGGAGCCACCCCACGATGCCCAACTTTTTGCAACGCAAGTACATCGATCTCATCCGCCAAGTGTCTTCCAAGTGGGTCAACTGGGATCCACCGATCGAAATCCGAGTCGGTTTACAATTATTGCATCGATCACCAATCTCTGACTGTTTTTCGCTCTTTGATCGACAGGTCGGTTCATATGGCACAGTTGACAAAGAGACGGGGGAACTGATAGTGGAAGGCAATATCTATGATCCCGAATTCCAGAACGAGTTGGACAAGCAGGGTGTCAACTTCAAGTTGGCCGACTACCCACCACAGGATGGCCCAATCGAAGACGATTTCATCATCGCTTCGCGCGGGGCGAAGCAAAAGGACCTGAATGTGGACAATGAGCTGTAGGTAGTAATTCTGCACCACGACATGGTCTGATTAAGCACATACAACCACAGGGACATCCCTGGTATCGCCAATGCATCCGTCAAAGCGCAATGGTTGTTCCAGCGCGGCAAGCGGGATGCCGTTCTCATCATGCACAACCCCCGTCAGGTCTTTATCCCCCCCAAGGTGGTACTCGAACCCCTCTACCAGGTTGACAAACTTATCGACAAGTGGCTTGTCACAAGCATTCACGTATGCCCTGCATACTCTATGTACCTATCAGACAAGGGTGCGGTCGCTGCTTTGCTATGTTAGTCCGGATTGCTGATAACGCTCGACGATACAGCGGGCGATAACGTTTCTCTCGCTCTCACAGCCCAAGCGCCTGTCGCCGGTGTTACTGGCGTCACTGCAGGTGCCCAAAGCGGCTTCAACTGGTGGGTCGAAGCCCAATCTGGTCTCGTTCGCAAAGCCTCCGATCAAGAGGGCAACTACATATTCACGCCCCTCTATTCTCTGAGACGTCCCATTAAACGAAACAGGAGATTTTTCCGGGACGCTATCAGGCCTGAGCCAACTGGTGACGATCTGTCAGTATAGTCCACTTTGTGTATCTGCGTGGTGTAACTCTTGACTGACACACGTTCATCGTTTCCACGCCAGATGGTACAATGACTCCCCGCCATGGGACCCGCTCGATGAGGATGGTGAAGAGGATCTTTTCGATCCGGTTAGTGTTTTTATAACATAATTTTCATTCGTCGTCGGCTTCTCACAGCATGGCATTTCAGATCGTCAGAGCAGTTGACCCATTCAGATCAGTAGCTGCGTGACGAGGAAACTGACATAATCCATGGATCTCATACTTCCCCAACATCTGTCCCTTTCCTCTCTGTTAGTATGATCAGGCTCGATGCGATGTATAGTATATTGTCCTATTAAATCCGAAATCAACTTGAAAGTGTGGCACCCGTACAGTCATGAAGGGTGCCAAAGTCGACAGGGAGTAGAGAGAACTGGCTCGCCGCCACCCTACAAACACATGTCATATAGGTGGCATTCGCACAATCATGATGACACAAGTGTCCACCCACCCAAAATGGCGTGATCAATGTCCGGGACCGATCCATATGTGAGGCCAAACTTGAAATAAGTTAACAAAATATGGCCCAAAGGAAAGGGTTGAAGGTAAACAATAAGTTCTACCCTTGACAATATTTGACAGTTTATATCAAGTTTGACAGCATGTTTAGTTCAGTGCTAGATATTGATCTTCCCATTGTGACAGCTGTTATCATGGCAGCTACAGGCAGCCCATTATATACTTTCATCACAAAGGACAGCCACATTTTCTTTGTGCCATCCACCATCATGCTCATGATGTTTATGGTGGCGCCATTTGTGGTTTTGTGATATTCCTCTGGCATGCCGTGGCTCTTGAATCATCAAAAAATCACCCCTTCATGTGATGTACAGCTGTTTGCCCAGCTGGTACTCAAGGTACCCTGATGAGTCCATGAAGGCAGGTGGATGGTGGGCACTGGGATGGTTTTATAAATAGGTTGGCAGTAGGGAAGGAACTTGCCTGTGTCCACAGAACATTTTGACAAATGAGAGAATCCAACCTCAACCTCACACAACAGTAACCTAATTAGTGGTATATTCTTCTAAAATGTCAGGCTAATTAGCCCCAAGGGCCAGTGGATTTGGGAGTTTTAACATGTAGGGGTACAAGTACTTATGGAGGTTGGATTGGGCTTACCTTTAAATTAAATATGTTTGGGTTTGTTCAGACTGCCCAAGATGCCACTCCCTACCAATACTGTATTGCTGGCAAAAGGTACCTTTATTCCCGGAACAGCTTACTGACCACTGGTGAAGTGTTTCCATCTGTTACATGTTATAATTGTTCATTTTCCCTCTATGCTTCCCTTGCTTTATCATCTGGTTGGCTATTTGAGCCCTGTCAACTACATTCTGTCTTATTCTATTCCATTCCAACCTTTTCCAGAACATTC
>JBBPLK010000281.1:0-26319 GCA_038089735.1 Exsudoporus frostii
ACTGTGCCACAGCCGTCAGTTTCCGTACCTACGACCGTCCCTCCAGATGCACCTATAGAGAAAAATGTCAATACGGCTACGGCCAAGTCATCTCGGGGTATTTCGATGCTCAAACGATTATTACCAATGAGGATCAGGAGGAGTAACAAGGAATCAGCACTGCATGGGCCAAACCGAGTTCCCAGCAAGTCGCGTCAGGCCCCTGATCATGAACCTCGGTCACAGTCACCAGCAAGAATGGAAGACCCAAATCCGAGACCTTCGAGAATGGCTGCAACGAAACGTGTGCCAGTGAGTACTCTTCCTTGATATACAGTCGGATGCGGTGTGTCTAATGTAATTTTAGCGCATGGTTGCGACATCCCCCTACGAACCCGAGGTCCGTTGCTCCCCCACTTGGTATGCAGGAACTTACGAGATGTTGCAGCGTAAATCGCCTACCAAGCCCACCCGGTCAAACAAAGGTCCTTCTCGTAGTGGACAAGGTGTTTCAAATCAGGCGGAAGCAGGTCCAGTGTGTTTTCTTCTGGTGATTGCAACCCGCGTCAGAACAGCTCACGTCCTATTAGGCGCATCAAGCGAACACTCCGCTACATCCCGCGGGAGGGAGGATCCATATGACGGTGCGCGTACCTTTTTTTAACTTGCGTTGTTAGACTCACAGTGGACCAGGGTGAACGAGAAACAGGCGACGCCATTGTTTCAATCAGGATACCCGCGCGGATGTGTTGTCGTGGCCCAGTTAACGAAGATGGGACCCATGGGTAATTCAGGCGAGTTGATGTACTAGTAAGACGTGAGATGTACATGTAGACACGGTCATTGATCGTGCAGTTCTTTGAGCTGGTGTCCCCTCGCAGCGTTGGTGTGGCTAGTCACTCGATGGTCACTGATGATATGTTTGTTCAAACGTTCAGGTCCCCACTAATTTTGACATCTGGCACGAGTAACTATCTGATATCGCGCTGCACAAACGGGAGAACGTGAGCATGTCAATGTTGAACGCAAAGCTTGTCAGTCGAAGCGCGTACCCGCGCCATCGAGTCGACTCCATGTCCATACGACAAACCTTCAAGGTCGCGAAGCAAACGTATATGGTAGACCACCTACCAGTCTAAGCGTCCTCGGGCCATGTAAAATCCCCTTCGCCAGTGTTGATGCAGCAGAGGGTTAGTGTCATCACCGACAAGTCAGCAACCTCATGATCGATAGACCCTGGGTCAGTGATAACTTATAAGCAAAACGAAATACAGCTGTCCCGTCACGGTTTTATTTGGTTTCACGGAGTGAGATCGAGGACGAGGATGAGGAGACATGACGGTGAGAGTAGGGATGGTGAGGGAGGCTGGGTCAAATGACGTAGAGCGGATATGGCTGTGCAGCGTGGGGGTTCGGAGAGTGCCGACTCCGATAGGAGACACTTGTTGCGAGTCAGGTCACTGAGCCTTGGCCAGTCGTCCTGGTGGGTCTTCAACTGGAAACTTCGATATGCTCAAAAGCCAAGTACTCGGTGGTGAGATCAGCTTTCGACCTGCAGTCAAGGACTCGGATCTGCACCACTCGAGACCTTCGGTCCGCTTATGCAAACGTCCTCCGAAAACTTCCCACTGCAAGCATCACGAATATAAAAAAACTCGAAACTACAGTTTGAGATTTAAGTCGCCGGTACGACGATCGCATCCCGACTCCCGAATCTTCCCGAACATTGGAACAGACACACAAAGGTATGCTACTGATGCGACTTTCGTTCACCACAACTCTCAGATTATTCATTGGGATTCAACGTTTCAACAGCCCTCAGGGACTCGGATGATCTATTTTCGCGACTAGGCTGGCGCGAATCTATGAACTTAATATTTGGAGTCACAAGATCTTCAGCGGATTGGCGTTTTCCGTGAACCGCATGCTCCACGGAGAAATATGATACAGTCGTCCAGACGACGTTCGTGACTACAGGAACCCACCTGCCCCTCCCACTGCCCTCAAGGACATGTTGTCTCAAGGAGCGCTATTCGCACTCGGTGTTGGACTGGTAGCCGCCACGCCATCGCCCAGCAGCGTCGGCTCTGATCTGTCCCTACTTATCCAAAACGATCTGAACTGTAAGTCTAATGTTTTACATGGAATGTAGGAGCAAGCGTCACTTACCCAGCATCAAGGGTCAATTGCACAAGATCACAATGGGACTATTCTCATCACCACACCCAATACGAATGCTCAAGCCATCGCATCTTGCGGTCAACTATACGAAACCTTGCTCCCCACCAACGGCACTTATTTCGAATCTGACATGGGTGACATTCTGCGTTACCTCGCGCTCGATTCGTTTGGCCCTTCGCAGATGTACTGGGTTCGTTCCTCGTCAGCTGAGTGCTCTGCGATATCCTTGAGTGGTATTCAAAGTGTCAGCTGTTCGGAGAGCCTCCCAGCATTCTGCTCGCAGGGTGCACCCTACCGTCCGAATACCGAAACCGACATGAGCGCGCAATACCAGGTCAAGGTTTCTTCCGGAAATATCACAGTTTTAGGGTGCGGATGATGTTCTGTGGTAAATCGGGTCATTTATCTACCACCTTTAGCACGCGTGACCACCTCTCCTTCCGTTTCATTGGTATTCCTTATGCAGACCCTTTCGAACGATGGACGTATTCCAATGTGTACAGCAGTGCGGGAAACATCACTGCTCTTGCATACGGGTCTCCATGCACCCAAATCGGCTATGGTTCCGAGGATTGCCTCTTCTTGAATGTGTATACTTCATATCTCCCCCAGAATCCCGCCACGTCGAAGAACCTGAAGCCGGTCATGTTCTGGATCCACGGTGGCGCTTACACCAGCGGTGAAGGTAGTGATGGCATTTTCGATGGAGGGAACCTGGCTAGTCGCAGCGATGTTGTCGTCGTCACGATCAACTACCGGTGAGATGATATGCTCCTATGAAGATCTTTGACCTCATACCTGTCTAGCCTGAGCACTCTTGGGTTCTTGGCCCTAGAAGATGGTTCGACCAACGGTAACTATGGAATTGCAGACCAGGTGAGCTTTTCGTCTTGGTAAAACCTCCACTCGTTGACACCCACATAGATCACTGCCCTGCGGTGGGTACAAGAGCACATTTCCGACTTTGGAGGTGACCCATCGCGCGTCACGATCCTCGGTCAGTCAGCTGGTGCGGGCTCCGTGCGGGCTCTCCTTGCTGCAGAGCCTGCATTCGGGCTTTTTGCGGGAGCCATTGCTCAGAGCAATCTTGATGGATTTGGGTATGCGAGCACATACTCAAACTACTACGCTATCGAGCAAGAATACAATGTAGCTGCGGGACCGTTGATCGAGTATGTCGGTTGTGCGAACGCGACCGACGCGCTCGCGTGCTTGCGTAGTATCTCTGCCGAGACTCTCGTCAATGCGCCAACAGCTCCCAGGTAAATTGACGTTCACTCAGACAAGTTCAAGTGACTCATGACCTCGTTAGATATGTTGTTGTGGATGGAATGTATATTACCACCAACCAACTTGAGCTAAATGGTACCGGACACACTGCACCTGCACATGTGATCTTCGGATGGATGAGAGACGATGGACTCGATATGCAAGGTGCATGGCCCGCGGCAAACACAACTGAAGTCCAGGCGATCATGAACATCGGGTAGGGATTCTACGAAGATTTAACACCTTATTATTCACTCGTTCGTCTGTAGCATCAACCAGACCCTCACGGACACGATCATCAATTCTGGTCTATTTCCGATTCCATCCTACAATGTCAACGCCAATATAACATGGGACCTGGCTAATGCTACGGACCGTGTTTCAACGGACGGCGAATTCCGGTATGTATACAAGACACTGATTTGTGTTCTCGACTCATTGCGCATATTCTAGCTGCCTGGACCAAGCTACTGTGGTGGCGGCTGCAAAGAACAACATCTTCCCATCTGTGTATACTTACGAGTTCGATAGGAGCTACATGGGTTACATGCCTAATCCCGATACTTGTGTGCCTGCCGCAACCGAAGAATACCCCTACGGAGACCCAAACCTTCCATACTTCCGGTGCGCTTTTCATACATTATGGCACACATTTCGCTCAAAGTCACCCAGATGCCACTCTGGCGAACTGTACTACATGTTTGGTACCTTGGGTCAATCCGCGCTTCCCTTCCGCGACTGGAATGACCTCGTTCTGTCGCAGGTTGCTGTGGACGCCTGGTCTGCGTTCGCGAGGACGTTCGACCCAAACCCGTCGTTTGCATACCTGGCTGCACGAGGGTATACCAACACGACGGAGGCGTTGGTCAAGTACGGCCTCTGGGAACGAGTGACGCCCGAGACAGCTGCGCCGCTCCGCATTTTCGACGTCCCTCTTTCGAACTCGCCGTACTTGGAGCAAGCGCAGTGTGACCTGTTGGGATACCCATTGACGTTCTATGGTTAAGTAGACAGGGACACCTTGTGTACTGTGTTGACCGAGTGAATTATAAAAGTAACGCATGATCGGGGTCATGTGTTGGTCGTTTGATTGCCAGCGTTGCAGGGTCCATGAATTTGGTTAAGCTTCATCGTCTCTCCCTGATAGGCCTGTTGGAATGTCCTACTATCTTCAAGTTCGGAGATGGGTTACATAAGCACACCATCGCCGATGTGGCTGTACACAGTCAGGGGTTCGGCGAGAGCCGAGAGGAGTAGTAGAGTGATGATCTGCTGGTCCATTGGTTGGACCCCTCACTCGCACTCTCCACATACCACAACATCACCTTAATTCTTGGTGCTGTTGTCCCTGATGACACTACCAGCTCACATAGTAGCTAGCTGGGAGCAATTTGCCCGTACTGTTTGGGATAATCCCCAAGCGCTTCTGAGGCAGCTTTCCCCTCAGGACGTCGAGTAGGGGAAGTGATGATGAACGTCGATTGACAAATGAAATTTGTTGCATGTTGTATTGTATTCCTTTTTCCTCGCCGGTTGTTAGATATCCATCTGTGGATGGTTGTATTATTAGTATGTGATAGGAAAATGGTTATTTTGTTGATGAACAGCGTCGGAATGATGAGATCGTTTCAGCATTGGTCTAAGAAGTATGACTGCCGTACTGGCTGGTGAATGTCAGCACGCCTATGGCATTTGGCATGCATGGATGAAGCAAACGTCGAGCATTTCTTGGATCCGTCCGACGACTCCAACTCGAAGGGCCACTGGCGCCCGCAAGCTCGCGCGTTGGTAATTCACACTGTTACCTTGATTTCGATAACCTTGAGAAGGTCGACGTTGGCATTGACGTTCTCACATGAACAGTCGAGGTCCCTCTTTTTCTTCCATGATGCTTCCCGTGGAAAATTGAAGGGCGCAGACCCGTTGAGGTCCGCGACGAACAATCAGCTAATTTCGTGTATCGGGTTGGTGCGGAGTCACCTAAAATGATACGAGTTACATTTTGGAACGAACTCAACCCAATAAATCATGCATTCGGGGACACGATATCGAAGCTAGACGATACCAAAGGCTCTCTGGGCGAAACGTGCAAGGTCGTCACGTCGACAGGACTCGTTTCAGGCATCAAAACCTTCCCTCGTGCTCGTGGACGATACAGTACATCCTCGAGGGTAAGTGTGTTCATGCACGACGTTTACCGTGTCCCTTATGTTCCGACTGGTAATTCACCGCGCCAAGCGTCAAGGTTGTTGCTCGACCGAATCGGAACTGCAGCAAAGGTTGTTGTCGAAAATGGTAACGTGATGAAAATTCATCTCTCGCGGACCGAATTCCGGTGGTTGACGCTCGTGCTTGCGAACAAGGTCCCTGTAGAAGAAATTCAGCACTTCCTGGACACGTACTATTCGTTGTTGGATATCTCCTCCCGATTGCAAGGATATTCACCCGCTCTTGAAAGTTATTTCGACGACTTCAACGGTGTAGCAACCAGTCAAGATCATGCCAGGAGTTATCTACATGGCGCGAGGATACAATTCATGTTTGTCAGCTTACTACCTTTGCTATAATTCAATGCAGGGCTGAAAAAAAAGCGAGTACCTATTACAATGAATCTCTTGGAATCAGAACCGACCGTCTCTGATCAAGCCGTCTCGCCAGGATGGACAATCAGCTTCCTTGCACTGACGAGGTAGTTCCTCAACTTGTCGAGCCCTGGAGCAACTCCATTGAGTCCACCTGGTATGACTTCGACCGAGTTAGGCTGAGAGTAATGCGAATGAGTGATTCATCGTCTATAACATGTGACTGATACAAAAAGGTACACACAACGATGTCGCCAGCCTCTAACATTGCCGGCAAGTTCTGAGCCAATGCGCGACCAATCGCCCTGTTGGCGGGATCTTGCACATTTCCGAACACGCCAAACACTCTGCTGGAGGTTCCAGGTACCTGCCTGATTGAAGGCCTCTGGACGACAACCATGTGTCCCCGTTCTGCAATGATGTCGTATGCGGTTTGTTGAGTCTCGGTTGTTCCGATTGCATCAAAGATCAGAGGGATTGGCTTTATGGTGATTTTCGAAACTGCAGAGGCAAAGGACTCCGAGGGGATGTTGCGATCAAGGACGTGGGTAGCGCCGAGCGATTTGAGGAGGTCGGTATTTCGTAACGATGCAGTAGCTATAATAGGACCGAAGCCGGAGAGTCTGGCAAATTGGATGGCTAGTTAAACATAACGACGGACCACATGGGATCCGTAGGGTGTCATACAGCGAGCGTGAGAGTGAGAGATAATTGAGGGGTCTGTGACGCACCGTATTGTCCGACAGTGCTTGCACCACCCATGATCAGAGCTGACTGTCGTGCATAGTAACCTCGGCCACCGTCCCAAGGTGCCTTCAAGCCAGCTCCGAGGGGGGATGGAGAGTAGAGGCCAATGGCTGTGGTACCAAGACCGACCGGGAGTGAAGCTGCTTGGCCAAAGGTGATGTTTGCTGGGAGCTGTAATCAATGCAAATTCTGTTACTCGTACATATACAGTGAGAGAAAGTATCTACCGCACCTTGACAACGATCTCGGCGGGTGCGAGGGCATACTCCTGGAAGGTTCCATAATGACCACCTTCCATACCACCTTGATGAAATCTAAACAATGGTCAGAAATACGTCTGGTTGCATCAGCAGGTACTGAAACCGACGTACACTTTATCTCCCTTTTTGAACTGTGTCACGCCCTCTCCGACAGCCTCGACCTCCCCAGCGGCATCGCTGCCCAAGATAGTGGGGTATACGAATGGAAAGATGCCATAGTCTTGTATCTTCCAGTCTACAGGGTTCAGTCCCACAGAAATCTCCTTGACGAGGACCTCTCCCGGTCCCGGAGTAGGCAGGGGCTTGGTGCCTAATTCAAACGCACCGAACTTTTCCTTGAGGAATAACGCACGGGAGGTCGACATGGTGCAGATGGGGAGATTGATCGATATGGTGGCAAGGCTATATAGTCACATGCTAGCTGTGTCTCAGTCACACCTCCATCACTGCCTCTGCATCCAAGTATAGTAGCCGCCAGCCACAAGGCATCACCCATACAACAACTCGCACAGGTTTTTCGGGCTTGGATTATCTGGAATGACTGAGGGTCCGTTCGGCGCCGTAGAGTATTAAATCGATCAGATGTAAACTATAGTTATCATTTTACGGGGACAGAACAAATCGCTGTTATTACGACCCGGGAGCCCGCACCCCCCGACTCGGACAGCTCGGGTATAGTCGTCGATTCGATTAAATCTAACCATCCTGAGGGGCCAGAGATATAGCTAATGGCAATTGGATACCGCGGTCAAGTTCGCCTTCGACCATCGGAATCATAACTCCCGCCAATTGCCGACGAACCCGTTTTGTCTTGTCTGTCATTGTGAACTCAAATTTGCCCACAAGTTCCAACAGGAATGCTTGAATCTCGATGACGCTGTCATTGGAAATCAGTAATACTCTTGTCACACAACAAGGGATGGGACCGCACGCAAAGTGCCACCCCAAGCACGCCCGAGTCCCACTGTGGAAGGTCATCCTGTTTTTATAGAAAGCATGTTAGCGAGTATGTATCAAAGCGCGGCACGAAAAGGCCCACAAGTTCGAGTACACGCCGATGCTGGCTGATTTCTTTTCATTCAGTGCACCGTCCAACCAGCGATCGGGGTTGAACTCATGCGCGTCCTCTCCCCAGAGGTCTTTATCACTGCGATATAACGTCCCATTACCCATCTGAACGGGCACGTGGGACTGTAGAACCTACCGGTTGTATGCAGCAACGGATGCCGTGATAATGGTGCCTTTGGGAATGAGTATCTCGTTGATCATATCCCCATAATTTGTGAGAATCTGCTTAGAAAGCGGGAGAACGTCATCTTGAGACGCCATTCGTTCGATGCGAGCTATCACCGGGTGGATCCGCAGCCCTTCCTGTATCGGGTAGGGATGGATGAGATGAGTTAGTTGTGGGTTAAGACAGTGGCGCATGCCAATGGAAAATCAGTCACCTTGATCACGGCATTCAAGTAAGGCATAGCATCCAAGTCTACGACTGTGAAGTGTGGGCCGCCGCGGGCACGGATGGTAGTTTCGGTCTTCCTTATCTCTTCTCGTAGTCTGCACTGAACTCTGGGGTTCCGCGCAAGCTCTAGAAAAATCCAGGCCAAGGAGTTTGAGGTAGTTTCATGACCCGCAAATAGAAGCGTGCTGTCCATATCATATTAATGATTTCGAATGACGGGAGAACGGAGAGAATTAATAAAATCTACCTCATCTGCGCCAACAACTCTTCTTCTGTTAATTTCTTCTTCGCATCTGCATCCATGTTGGCCTTGACTGCGAGATAGTCAACGAATCTGATCAGTAACGAGTAAAATAAGGTAGCACACCGAGTAAGGAGAAAAGGTCCCGATTACTCTTTCCTTGTAAGAGGGAGTCTGCCTTCTCCCGCAGTAAGTCCTTTGCGACACCGTTGACAACACGTTTTCCATTACTTGCGCGTGCAAGCCGAGAATTTGAACCATGATCAGCAAGCCATTGGAATATCCATGTCGGAATATGTCTTGAAGCCGATTGTATGAAGAGTTGCTTTGCCGGAGGCACACCGAAAATGTCGCTACTGGGATAAAATTGGGATGAGGTTACGTGACAACCTAGCCAAAATTACAAGAAAACTTACAGAAGATTTTCATACATATCTGCGAGGGGATGTGAATCGTTTCCGGTATCATTAGTAAATTTGACATCAAATGCGGCTATTAAGACGTGTGCAATCCAAAGATGTCTTCTAGAGGAAAACAGCAGACCTACCCTGACCGATCGCATCTAATGTTCCACGTGAGAGCCAAGTTCGAACGTTGAGGACGGCAGTCTGATCATTTCCAATGGCTTCCAGCCACTTCATACTTATAGATTCGGCGCATTCCTTGAATATCGGCAAGAACGCCCTGGACTCTGCTAGCCCAAATCCAGGAAGCATAATGTTCCTCTGTCGCTTATGGTCCTCGCCTATCATGTGGTTATTTCAGACGAAATTTTTGAAAGCATGCAAACTACCTTCAGCCCAGACGATCCCCGTCCCATGTAGCATTCGCGAAATAACACTGTTAGTGGGTAGCTTCACATAATCGTATGCCGACGCGTTGAATATCTTCTGCAGAGCTTTCGGGTCCGCGACTAGGAGCTGATCCACCTGGTCAAGGTTTATTGAGATATACTTGTGGTTGGTACTAGTACAAAAACGCAGAGTGAGTGGACTTACTCCGAAGCCGCCCTTGAACCGAACGATGTTGCCATACAGAGTTTGCCATTTGAATTCTGCTTCGCCGACTGGACGTTGGAATAATTCGAGCAAGTTACCTAAATGGTGTCAAGGATGTGACGGGCACTGGCAGGCACAGAGAAAGGACCATACCAAGGATGAACGACGGCGACTTTGGGCCACGGATCATTGACAAAGACCGGCGAGTGAAATACTTGAACAATACATATGCAAGAATCAGGGCGGTCAGTCTGACAGCTGTAGAGGAGATCATAGTAGAGACTCGGAATCACCACTGTGGACCAGTGTTTTCGCAAAACGTGCAAGTTTATGAATGGGCCCGATCCGAATCCGGGGCCCGGTGACCTGTATGCAGCAGCTTCTCCTGCCTAACTCTGACTTGTATTGTTTGGTATCGTCTCGTACAGCCGTTGTATCTCACCTCCGAAATAACAATAGAGATGTTCGGAGTTTGACTCGGGGTAACTCTTGGGAGTCGGCGCCGGCAAGGCACGCATTTGTAAACCTGCTTGCGTCAGTCGCCACCAAGCGGGACACACCAACTTGTACAGGTTTTTCAGGCCTGGATTATCATACAATTTCTGGGATGCAGTGAGGTTTATCGGTGCTGCGAGTTGTATTACATCGGTTGCAAATTCAAACTACCCAATTACATCGATCGTTTGACGGGAACCGAACAAACCGTCGTTACGACTTGGAGCCTTCTGCATCCCCGACTCGGATATCGCCAGTAACGTCTTATCAGGTGTGGTCGTGAATTAAATCTAACCATTCCGAGGGGCTGGAGATACGGCCAATGGCAATTGGATACCGCGGTCAAGTTCGCCTTCGACCATCGGAACCATAACCCCAGCGGAATGCCGAAGGACCCGTTCTGTCTTGTCTGTCATTGCGAACTCAAACTTGCCCACAAGTTCCAACAAGAATGCTTGCATTTCGATGACGCTGTCGCAGCCTGAGAAATCAGTCATACCGCTTGATATATAACAGATGATGAGACCGCACGCGAAGCGCCACCCCAAGCACGCCCGAGTGCCACTGTGGAAGGTCATTCTGTTATCATAAAAAGCATGTTCGTGATTATGTCTCAAAACTCGATGCGAGAAGGCCCACAAGTTCGAGTACACGCCAATTTTGGCTGATTTCTTTTCATTCAGCGTACCGTCCAACCAGCGATCGGGGTTGAACTCATGCGCATCCTCTCCCCAGAGGTCTTTATCACTGCGATACAACGTCCCATTACCGATCTGAAATGGTCTCATGTGACTGTAGAACCTACCGATTGTATGCAGCAACAGATGCCGTGATGATGGTGCCTTTGGGAATAAGTACTTCATTTATCATATCCCCATAATTCGTGAGAATTGGCTTAGAAAGTGGGAGGACATCATCTTGAGACGCCATTCGTTCGATGCGAGGTATCGCCGGGTGGAACCGTAGCCCTTCCTGTGTTGGACGGGGATGGACGAGATGAATAAAAGTCGTGCATACCAATGGAACACCAGTTACCTTAATCACAGCATTCAAGTAAGGCATAGCATCCAAATCTACGACTGTGAAGTGGGGATCGCCGCGGGCAAGGATGATGGCTTCGGTCTTCCTTATCTCATCTCGTAGTCTGGATTGAACTTTGGGGTTCCGTGCAAGCTCGAAAAAAATCCAGGTCAAGGAGTTTGCAGTACTTTCATGACCCGCGAATAGCAGCGTACTGTTCGCGTCATATCAGTGATCTCGAATAACGAAAGAATCATCAATAAAACCTACCTCATCTGCGCTAACAACTCTTCATCTGTCAATTTCTTCTTCGCATCCGCATCCATGTTGGCCTTGACTGCGAGATGGTCAACGAATCTGATGAGTACTGAGTAGCATAAGAGTAGCATACCAAGCAGGGTGAAGACATCTCGCTTAGTACTCTTTCCTTGTAAAAGGGCCTCTGCCTTCTCTCGTACTAATTCCTTTGCGACATCGTTGACAACACGTTTTCCCGTGCGGGCACGTGCAACTCGAGGATTTGAACTATGATCAGCATACCAATGGAGTAGCCATGGCGGAATGTACTTTGAAATTGCTTGTATGAAAACTTGCTTTGCTGGAGGCAGACCGAAAATGTCGCCACTGGGATGAAGTTAGGATGAGATTTCGCGACAACCCTGACGAAATTACAAGGAAACTGACAGAAAATTGGCATACGTCTTTGCGAGGGGATGTGAATCGTTCCCGGTATCATTAGAAAATTTGACATCAAATGCGGCTATTACGATAGTGTGAATCCAGACTTGTCTTCTAGAGGAAAAAGTACCTACCCTGACCGATCGCATCTAATGTTCCACGTGAGAGCCAAGGTCGAAGATTGAGGACAACAGTCTGACAATTACTAGTATGGTTCCCAATGGTTTCCAGCCACTTCATACTTATAGATTCAGCACATTCCCTGAAGATCGGCAAGAATGCCCTGGACTCTGCCAAACCAAATCCAGGAAGCATGATTCCCCTCTGTCGTTTATGGTCCTCGCCTATCATGTGGTTATTTCAAACGAAAATATGAAAGCACGCAAGGTACCTTCAGCCCAAATGATCCCCGTCCCATGTAGCGTTCGCGAAATAACACGGTGACTGGGAAGCTTCACATAACTGTATGCCGACGCGTTGAATAACTTTTGGAGAGCTTTCGGGTCTGCGACTAGGAGCTGATCCACCTAAGGTTCATTGAGAGATGGTGCTGGTACAAAAGTGCAGAGTGAGTGGACTTACTCCGAAAACGTCCTTGAACCGAACGATGTTGCCATACAGAGTTTGCCATTTGAATTCTGATTCGCCGACTGGATGTTGGAATAGTTCGAGCAAGTTGCCTAAATAGTGTCAAGGATGTGATGGGCACTGGCAGGCACAGAGAAAGGACCCTACCAAGGATGAACGACGACGACTTTGGGCCACGGATCATCGACAAAGACCGGCGGGTGAAACACTTGAACAATATGTATGCAAGAATCAGGATAGTCAGCCTGACGGCTGCGGAAGAGGAGATCATAGCAGAGAAGAATCACTACTCTGAACAGGTTTTCTGCGAAAGCGCCTTTATGAATAGCTCGGATGCCGGTAACCCTCATGCAGCAGCTTCTCGCGCCCAACTCTGACTGTATTGTGTCGTACGGCCGTTGTATCTTACCTCCGAAATGTATTGGAGACGTTCCGAGGAGTTTGACTGTGGCTTATCTCCTCACACAACTCCCGCCGGGTCTGCTCAGACCTCCCGTTGTCTGCAATTTCATGGAGTACTGTGCAGCGTGAACAGTTTTTTTCGCTGATCCATTATCTAGCTCCACTTAGACGAGACCGAGGAGTGGTTACAATGGACTACACACCTGCCAATTTGGTCCGTTCCGGTCGGTGATAGATATACACCGTTCTGATATGAGTTGTAACATTTCGTAACACTGTTGTGTCGTTCAATCACCTCGTTTCATATCGTTTTCCCCTAATCACACTGCGGCCCTGTTTCGTTCCCGTCAGAATCCAAGTGTAATCAGCCGACGTCCGGTCCGAATTAGGGTCAGTGTCGCATTGTAGAAGTCCGCCCCGACACCATCCTCTCGTTTGGTCCTGGCGCCCATCATTCCTCGTGACAAAACACATTACAGTAATACCCGGAACTAGTTTCCGTGCGTTTGTGCTTATCCGGGCCGGAGTGTCCTTCCTGATGTTAGTGCACTTTTTATATCCTTGACATACTTGTTCCGGTTCCTACGTGTCGTACACGTCGCAGGTCCCTGTTTTGTCTTCCCCCCCGGTTGCTATAGATAGAAGCTCACCTAAACAACCCTGGTGGAAGCTTGAAGGGCGGCGGTTGGGGTAGTCCCCTCCCTGACGGAATACACAGGCTTGAGCCCGCATACCTTATCCCGCCCCTTTGAGGCTATGCTTGTCCATGCCCCTGCGGGTGCTGTACACGACCCTGATCCTAAGTGAGTGGTTAATTGTCTGACGGAGGTAGCTGGACGAAATGGTCAACTCCGAGTCGTGTGGTGAATCAGTATACCCGATCTGACAATGTTTCTCCCGCTTGTTTCGTGCGCGATCGCCACGTGCTGACAGGTGTCACCTCTTTATCGGCGCCCGGTTCATGATGGCGAAGGCCGGGTCCAGCACACTATCCCACCTCCGGCTTTCTAATAAAACGGTGTACGCGTTTCATTATTTGTGCCCATCTCGAGATCTCAGAAACAGATTTGTACACACCATCATTTTTGCGCACTCGACGAAACCTTTCGCTGCTAGTGCACCGCTGCCGAGCGCTGTCAGATTGAGCTTAGTTCCCCTTGTCCTTACCCGATCTTCCAGTATGTTAACATGTCCAGCAAGGCTCGCATCGACCTAATTATTGCAAAGAGGGACATGTTGCAGGCCATGTTCTCAATTCCTCGACGGTAGATGAGTGATCGAAAATTGATGCCAGCGGTAACCGGAATCGGCACTCCCCAGTTACTAGTAGTGGACATGACTTAATCGGATTTGCCTGAGTCGAAAGGTGCCAACTTGGCACATTCAACTCTTGAGAAGTCGCTCGAACTCTGTCTCAGGCTTTGATGATCACTGACGATGTCCGCAATGCTGGTTGGAAACATGTCATTTTCGTTTTTAGCATATGCTGGCATCGGTGAAATCATAGAGCCAGTCTTCTATTTTTTTTCCCACCATGCTACGTTATCTTATACTACTCAGGTTCGTCTGCCATCCGCACAGACATGAAACTTTGTTTATTGTTGCTCCTATACGCAGCACCACCAACCCCACCCAGGCCCGTCGACCCATCCCGTCTACTGCACGGAGCCATATCCTGCAGGACAATTCTGGTACGCGAGTGGCGTAGAACCACTCCGCATATAAGAAATCTTTACAGGTATACATTCCCCAGTACATGAAAGTCCAACGGCGGAGCTCTTCCCTTCGTACGTGTTGAACGTCCGTCCCATATCCCAGTCAGCATTTTTGTTTTCTCAAGGTCAAGGTACGAGAGGTATCTAGTCACCTGAACGAGCGCGGAATTATCCTCCATTTCTACAGCGTGGAAAGGATATCAGCAGGCTGCGTTGGCCGAGGCAGAGGCGGAACCAGCAATGCAAGTAAGCTACTTACGTTCGGTCACGAGGTGCCACCATGTCGCATTCCACGGGTCCGTTGCACCCTACGTAATGTTTTCACCGTATGCCTCACGAGCGCTATACTCGAACATGTAGGTCGGTCCATATTCGGTCTGGCTGTCGAGTGTCGGGAACTCGTTGACGGCACTCGTCCACCTAAGAGCGTCGCAGACGATGACTCCGGTGAGCAGATGGCAGAAAGCTAACTAACGTGTATGAATCTAGAATATCAAACGTCTGAGACAGCGGCGTCAGCCATGAGATACACGCTGATCGCCAAGACATAAACCCACCGCAGAGTCCACTTCGTACATGCGGAAACCAGAGTTGAGATTCGTCAATGGTGTCAACGAGGGTCCAATCTTTCCCCGGTTCATAAGTCCAATTTCGGTGTGATCGAATCATTGCGAAACATACCCAGGACACCGCGAGTGCTGTATCAGCATTCATGACCGTACCGTTGTTGGCATAAAATATCTATACAAGGTACGACTAGGCGAATGTTTGAGGAACGGCTCTTCAACTTACAGAAAGTTCGTCTTCGTGCGTGTGGCCCCAGAAGATGTCTGTCGATGTCAAGGTAAGTTAGCATATTGGTATTCAGGATTTTTACTGCCTACGTACTGGCGATAACATGAGGTGAGTAACGATCCATTCTGTCAAGTAATCACCAGTTCAGAGACAAAACGCTAAGAGCTTCGACAGATAATTACATCTGGTAAACTGTAGATGTCTCTAAGGAGGATGCGTGCAGCTGAGATCGATGGAAGCTCACAGAGATTGGTCGGATTGGATCGCGCTGCCGTTTCATCCCATCCGGCCAATACGTGGCCGACGTTCCACACTAGAGTACGAAAATTAAGTTGTGAGTGTGTTCAGTGGAGAACCGACCCCTGTCACCTGCATCTTCCGCGTCTTGTAATTCATCCGTCAAGAACCGAAGGATGCCAAACGCATCGGGGTCGGTAGAGTTTATATACCCAAAGTAGTTGTCTCTGTTCGTCATACTCCAAGTCAGGTACGCGTGAAGACTCTGCGATCGTCATTTTTACCTGTACCCTTTAGGGTTTTTGGAAGGTGGTTTAGTAACGTATACACGCTCGGCGTTGGGGAAACGGACTCACAAATATCTGTATCGATGGAGATGATGCGAAGGCCGTCAGGCCTTTTGACCGTGTATGCAGCATAATGTGTGCGTGAAAACTCGACGGTTTCCTCGAGAAGCCAACCTTCGTAGTACCACATGGACGAGATATGTTCATACAACCTGCACAATCGAGCATCAGGCAAATCACATGTCGATGTCAGAAGGCTGTGGCTGGGCAAACCAGTTGAATTGCTGTCCGAGATATCCTCCCAACGTATAGGGTATCATCTGGAACTGGACCTATCGAAATGACACATGAGCACAGGCGGCAGAGCGAGAAGAAAAAGTCTGGCATACATAGATATCGTGCGCCGTCAAGTCACCCGTAAAGATCGAAAAGTTGAATCCCGCCTCTTCAGTTCCGGTGAGCTGTGGGATAGCTTGCATGGCAGAAAGCATCAACGAGAGCGGTGTGTCACTGTCGGGTCACACACTTTAGTGGATTTGATGAAAGAAACGTGTGGAAAACAAGTCACCAGAGATAGGCACCGTAGCGTGAAGCAGGGAGCAAGATTTGATCGGGAGAGTGAGCATTGTAGGCGTTGTCGCGACAACACAAGCCCTGAGAGCAGTTCACTTCGGCTCCCGTTGCATATCCTACGACATACGGTGAGGTTTGAGACAAGATCGATAAAGAGACGAAGCGTATGTACGTGAATCGGTGTGGATGTCTGAGATATGCAGGACTTTGAGGCGTTCACCACTTGGTTGTTTTGGTGGTGGGAGCGGGTCGGGTTTGGGTTTCGCAAACCAGTTCGTCAAGTTGAGCGGCACCGTCGGTGGAATCGGACACAGACTATCAAATTTGGAGCAAAGATTCTTGCGTTTCGCGACACTGAATCACCTATGATCACTTTCCTCCCTCGCTTGACACTCACCTGTCCATCGTATCCCCAAACATTGGCTAATGAGACTACTTATGTGAATACGGAACCGAGGGCGAGTACACTGTACTCGTCGTAGCAGGTCGTCGAGTAGTTGAAGTATTCGCTGACGGCCTCCGCGAGAAGGGGACCTTGGTCCGGGGCGGCCATCACGAGGAATTTGGCGACCTCGAGTGATGCTTGACATTGCGCACACTTGTTGCCTTCAAAAGATGGATTGGATGCGATCGCCGCGATTTGGGCAATGGCTGAACTAAGCAGCTCAGATGGTGTAGAAGGCGGAGGAAGGGGGTACGGGTCAACGGTGTCGTTCTGTCGCATGAAATACTGAGGTAGTACATCGATGGAAAAGAGATTCCATACCTTGGGGAAATTGGCGGGATCCGTCAGTATTTCGGGGAAGACGGTATTCTGTGGAATCGGATTACTATACCAGACAGATAATGACCGACTTTGAACACATACTGTGACAGGATCCGTTATCACAGGTTGTGGTCGGGCCGAAGTTGCGGTTGGGTCATTCCAGTATGTACCATACACGGAAGTAGGAAACGCCTCAGGAGCAGTGTATACCGAGGGTAACGCATTGTCAGCGACTGCAGCTTGGCAGGATACAAGCAGCAGAAAGGAGCCGAGCAGCAACATTTGAGGCGAATGACAGCAATCGATTCTCCCTGGTGTTCGAAACGAGGCATAAAAGCAACTCCTTTATACACTGTCTGGTGAGAATTTCTGTTCATGAGACGAAGAAAGCATGCGGTTCAACCGTCATGCACGTTTAAGTTATCGTTAGAAGCAGAAGGCATGAGAATTACAACGCATACCTGGAATAGCAGGTGATTGACGTTGTCTGAGTGGGTAAGGGATTGGCAATACCTTGCCAGTCCTGTCGCAATTTTCTGCACATACCAATGAAATAAGTATACTTCCGCCGCAGTGGGTAGCAGTCGACGTGGAACATAAGCAATGTGGTAGCACTAGAGCAGACTACTTTAACGTTAGTCCTAGTATCGACGCACCTGCAAGACAATTTAGATTTCAAGGTCCGTGTGAAGGGCCAAGTTATGCCTGCGCTAAATATACTAGAAACGTGCAAACATGAATGACCCAACCCGGAGAAGTGGACTCACGTGTGGGAGGGAAGAAGGTCCAGGTGACATGATGACATCTTGAAAGGGACCGACAATCGCACCATTTGCTCAATTCGCTACACTAAAAAGTGATCATTTGCGGTTTTGGATACAGTCGCAGAATTCCAAGTATGTGATGTACTGCAGAAAACACTGGTGAACACTGTAACCCTTTTTCAAAGCCTCAAGAAAGAAGGGCTCGAGTTCATAGATAGCATCCATTTTCTCGTTCGCCCGCCGAAAGTTGCCCCGGTCCACCCAGCGAACAACACGGAAGCGAAATGTGAGAAAATGGGATGACCACGCTAGTAGCGCAAGGCCTGGCCCATCCCCGAGTCGTCTGTCGTCGCCAACGTCACGCGATACAAAGAAGCTCAAGAAACCCATACCAGCGAGTGAGGTCGATGGCCCTGGTAGTACACTGAGTTAACCAACCATTTCAAAGGTTGTGGGTCTTTCTGCAGAACGTTGTATCGGCTCCAAAGTTTAATGATTGAACCTTCGGGGTTCGAATCCGGGTAACTCTCGGGACGGACGTGCCGCTGTTCATCTTACAATTTCATGGACCACCATATTTCGCTCGCTGGTCTATCCCTTCACAATTATTGACAAGACCAAGGAGTACAAGTTTCTGTCCTTTGTCCGACTCTTAATAGGGCGTTAAGCATCTAGAGAACTGGGGCTGCAGGCTTATTTAGCCTATATTGGTCCTAGGACCGGGTTTAGCGAGGCAAAATGACACCTTTTTGGATACCGTAATATTCAGCATAGATGAGTTGCTGCACCCGTTTTGGTTGATCCATGCTGTAAATTGCCTTTTTTTACCAGCCGTCCTCTAATCATACTTACTAATTCTTGAAGGCCTGCAGTGGAGTCGTCAAGTGATAACGTTATAGACCACCTTTCAGATGCCGACCAGCGACTTACGATGCCGTAGTCCGCCAATCTATTAAAGTCCCAGCGCTGGAATCATCCTCTCATTTTTCGGTGACTCATCAGGGCCGTGACACGAAACCGAACACCAGCTTGCGCAACCAACTTGAAGTGTCGAGGCGCGAGCCGAGTAACTACTGGGTTTCTCTGTCAGCTCAAAACCCCACCGTGATTCACACTGCAAGGCACTTGGACGCAGTAGCAAGATTTAAAGACACCCGAAGCCCGAGTTTCCCAACAAAGCGCGCACGAGTCCAATGGCGTTACGCTTCATTCGTTCCAACCTTCCAACCAGCTTGGGAGATCCCCTTCAGGCTGCCATCTCCACGACAACCTTGGTCAAGGATGTTATCTCAGGCATCAAGGAGCTTTATGATTCACCTCTGACAGCACCCATTTCGATCGTTCTTCTCATATTAAAAACTGTCCAGGTTAGTATGACGTCGTGGTACTGTCGTTCGTTTAGGTGTCATCGGAATACTGTCTTAAAAAAGCCTCCTTTGAACGTGGTGCAGGACATACAGAAGAACCAAGCCCCCGATTGTGTTGCCATGGCCTGGCGGGCGACACAGATATTGGTCGATGTAGATCTTAAAATGCGAGGGAGATGGGACTCTGCGCCCGAACGCATGATGCAAAGCTTGCAGAAATTCGAAGGGTACGTGTTGATTCCTACCTTGATATGTGTATACGAGCCATTGAGAACACTGTGGTGCTTGCCCATGTAACGATATCAGGATCTTGAAACACATTCATGAGTTCATGAAAAGTCTTTCTGAGTCGAAGTGGGGCAACCAGGTTCTCCAAGAGAATTCAATCGAGGATGCGCTCGGCGAGTATGCCAGATTGATAGACGATGCTGCACAATCCCTCCAGGTGGGTCTAGTCTTTGTCGCGAATCGATCTAGTACTCATTGTCACCATGCAGCTTGCTGCACTTATCGACTTGCATGATTCCGTTGGCACGCTGACGCAAAGTAACGCTGAGAATATCGAGGACCGAGCAACGGCCCTATCCCACATTGAAGCCCCCCCACCTTTCGAGAAGAAGGGAACAGAGGATTCGAGTATTCAAGAACGTCACATCGGGAGAAACCTCCGCTCACGCTTGTAGAGTGATGTGTAGGGCTTGGCCTGTGCCTGAAAGCCATGCCCTCGCCGGGCCAGGGCTCGGATCTCAGAGTTAAAATTTGTAGCAAATAGTGTAGATTGCACCGTATCCCATAGGTTTAATGAGACGAATGATATAATTTTCTTTGGGTTCTGATGTCGTGTTGAGGTGCTGTGGGCTAACCGCTTCGAAGGTGAAACAGTGTTTGAGAGTAGATTTCCCACATGCCAACTTGCCTGAAATAGAGAGTAAGTCAAGTGGTCATTTCAGACACTTTGTCGTTGTCTTCCTTTGGGGTTCGCCCATAGGAACGAGTATTGGGATTCAGATCTCAGATACTACATCAACGCCGATATAAACACACAAAACATCGTTGACATCATCATCACCGAATAAGAACAAGCAAGTTATTGCTCGCAAGCGCCGCAACCAGCCCGACCCCTGCGAACAACTACTAACAGCGTACGCACCGAGAAAAACGAAAAAGAATTCTATCAGCGCATAGGCGATCATCCTTCGACCCACACACGCAGACATTAGCTCGTGCCACCCTTCCTTCCCACTCAATGCCGCCTGCAACATCGAAAACGCATTCTGCATGCCCCGTTGCCTCGTCAGCGGGGTCGTTGTCCCTCCCGACCGCGGGTTTCCCCTCCATTCCGAACCTGCAGGCGGGGGAGGCAGTGTCGGGTGTGAACTGATGCTCGACGAGCTTGGGGAGGATGCGCGTTCGAGAGGGGGGCGTCTCGGAGCGTCCGTCGTCCGAAGGCGTCGTCGTTGGCCTGGAGGACATGGGAATAGGCATAAACGTTGGCATGGGTGTGGGCGACAGAACCTGTGCCTTGGATTGACCGAGCGATGTCGCGGGTTTCTCACCCGCAGACGGTGGTGCAGGCGGTAACCGCTCGTTCTCGATATCGAATAGCCGGCGATTGACGTTGTCCGAGTGGGTAAGGGATCGGCAATCATTTGTCAGTCCTGTGGCAATTTTCTGTACATACAAGATACTTCCGCCCCGGTGGGTAGCAGTCGACGTGGGACATGGACACCGTGGTAGAACTAGAGGAGACCACTGTAACGTTAGTCCTAGTATCGACGAACCTGGAAGACAATTTAGATTCAAAGGCCCGTGTGAAGGGCCGAATTATGCTTGCGTTAAACATACTGGAAACGTGCAAACATGAGTGACCCAACCCGGAGAAAGTGGACTCACGTGCGGGAGGGAAGGAAGGCCCAGGTGCCATCTTGAAAGGGAGCGACAATCGCACAATTTGCTCGATTCGCTACATTGAAGAGTGACCATGTTGTGGTTTTGGATACAGTGGCAGAATTCCAAGTGTGTGATGTACTGCAGAAAACACTGAACACTGTAGCCCTTTTTCAAAACCCCAAGAAAGAAGGACTCGGTACCATCCATTTTCTCGTTCGCCCGCCGAAAGTTGCCATGGGTACGTCCAACGAACAACGAAGCGAAAAGTATACGAGAAAATGGGATGGCAATTTGCAGTGTGACCTAAGCCCAAGGCTTCCACGAGTCGTCTGGCGTTGCCAACGTCACGCGGTACAAAGAAGCTAAGGGGACCCACACCAGCGAGCGACGTCGACGCCTGTCGTACACTGAGTTAGCGAGGATTTGAGGTTGCGGGTCAATCGCCTCCAAAATTCAATGGAGACCTTCGGGGTTTGAATCCGCGTAACTCTCGGGACGGACCTGCCGCCGTTCATCTTACGATTTTATGGACCACCATTCGTTCGCCGGTCGGATATCCAAGGAGTACAAGTTTTCTCTCCTTGGTCCGAGTCTCGATATGGCGTTTGGGCATCTAGAGAACTGGGTGTTGCAGTGACTTGCGCTGCTGGTAGTTCCTGCCAACCTATCAGAGTAGATTCCCAGCCGCTAGAATCATCCTCTCAGCTTCGGTGACTCATCTGAGCCCACGCAAACGATCACCAGCTTGCGCAACCAAAGTGTCGAGGCGCGAGCCGAGTAACTACTGGGTTTCTCTGTCAGCTCAAAACCCCACCGTGATTCACACTGCAAGGCACTCGGACGCACTGGTAGCAAGATCGAAAGACGACTGAAACCGACTTTTCCCAACAAAGCGCACACGAGTCGGATGGCCTTACGCTTCATTCGTTCCAAACTGCCAACCAGCTTGGAGGATCCCCTTCAGGCTGCCATCTCCACGACAACCTTGGTCAAGGATGTTCTCTCGGGCCTCACACAGCTTTATGGTTCACCTCTGACAGCGCCCGTCTCGGTGGTTCTTCTTATCTTGAAAACTGTCCAGGTTAGTGTGACGTCGTGGTACTGTCGTTCGATTAGGTGCCATCGGGATAATGTATTAAAAAAAACCTCCTTTGAATGTGGTATAGGACATACAGAGGAACCAAGCTGCTGAGTGTGTTGCCCTGGCCTGGCGAGCGACACAGATATTGGTCGATGTAGATCTTAAAATGCGAGGGAGATGGGACTCTGCGCCCGAACGCATGATGCAAAGCTTGCAGAAATTCGAAGGGTACGTGTGTTGATTCCTACCTTGATGCGCGTATGCGAGTCATTGAGAACCGTGTGGTGTCGATATCAGGATCTTGAAACACATTCACGAGTCTATGAAAAGCCTTTCTGACTCGAAAGGGAGCGACCAGGTTCTCCAAAAGACTTCAATCGAGGACGCGTTCGGCGAGTACGCTAGGTTGATAGACGAGGCTGCACAATCCCTCCAGGTAGGTCCAGTCTTTGTCGCGAATCGATCTTCGATGTACTCATTGTCACGATGCAGCTTGCTGCACTTATCGACTTGCATGATTCCGTTGGCACGCTGACGCAAAGTAACGCTGAGAATATCGAGGACCGAGCAACGGCCTCACCCCACATCGAAGCCCCGCCACCTTTTGAGAAGAAGAGTGCGGAGGATTCGAGTGTTCAAGAACCCCACGCTAGGAGAAACCTTCGCTCACGATTGTAGAGACTCAGATCTCAGTTCAAATTTGTAGTAAATAGTGTATACTGCACTGTACTCACTCAAGTCAGGTTGATGCTGTGGTCATTTCAGATGCTTCGTCGTTTTCTTCGTTTGACCGTGTCCCAGCATGGATCGGGAACGAGTATTAGGATTCAAATGCTACATCAACGCCGATATGTCAAATATAAATACACAAAACATCGTCGACATCATCATCATCGCAAGAATAAGCAACTGCAAGTTGTTCGCAAAGCGTCGCAACCAGCCCGATGCCTGCGAACAACCACTCACGGCGCACGCACCGAGAAAAACGAAGAAAAACAAAATCTATCAGTGCATAGAGGATCCTTCGACCCATCCACACAGACATTAGCTCGTCCCACCCTTCTTCCCATCTAATGCCGCCTGCAACATCGAAAACGCATTCTGCATGCCCCGTTGCCTCGTCGACGGGGTCGTCGTCCCCCCCAACCGCAGGTTTCCCTTCCGTTCCGAACCTGCAGGCGGAGGAGGCGGTGTCGGGGGTGAACTGATGCTGGATGTGCTGGGAGAGGATGCGCGTTCGAGAGGGGGCGTCTCGGAGCGTCCGTCGTCCGAAGGGGTCATTGGCCTCGAGGTCATGGGAATAGACATGAATGTTGGCATGGGTGTGGGTGATAGGACCTGCGCCTTGGATTGACCGAGCGATGTCGCGGGTTTCTCACCAGCGGGCGGTGGTGCGGGCGGTAACCGCTCGTTCTCGATATCCGATCTCCGTCTGTTATTGCGTGTAGGTGATTTCTAGGAAGGGGAAATAGAGAGGTACATACGCGTCTTCGAAGCTTGAGATGGCGTTCTTGATGCCTTCCGCACCGAGCGCCAGCGTCCCATAAGGGAGCCTGCCAGTAGATGATATGCTCTTGAGTTCTGAAACGTTTTCGGATTCTTCCCTGTATGCGGTCACGTGAATCACACAACGTGCCGAGCAGAAGAGCTGGCCTACCGAAGTACTGCAAATACCCTTGCCATCCGCCCGACTGCAAGAATCTTGTTTTTGATAACTCCTCTCCGTTCCCGGAGATCTTCGTGTTGTGGCTCAGGCATGTGGTCGTCCCCGAGCTCCTCCTTGGAGCACGTGTTGAGTACCGCAACGAGCATATCAGTGACTACGTGAACGATGCAGGGGTGAGATACAGCATAAACTCGATCATGAAACGAGACAACATACTCTTTTCCCCGACGAATGGTAGACTCCATTCGAAAACATCTTTGAAGTTTGGCAGCCGATATGGGTGTGAGGTACAATTGAACTGGGTGATGTTCATCGTATTGTTCTCATATTTAAGCACGGCGGCCTTGTTGTTGTACGCGTCGAGATAATTGGGAGCAGAAAATATGGTGATGAGGGTGGGGAAGCCAGTACCCTGGGCTTTCCGGTACATACGAAAGCTAGAGGGGATCAGTGTGTCAGTAACGACATCAATGGGTCAAAGTAACACATACCCAGAATCCTGGGCCTCGTGGGCTCGAATTATCGACAATAGATTGTTCCTCTCGAGGAAATTGCACGTGGCCGTATAGCTTCTCGATCGAAAATTAAGATATCATGTCCGGATCAAGGGAACATACTCACGTAAAGAAATAGGAGCAACCCCTGACGTGGTTGTGCACAAAACTATCGTTTACCTTTTCCGACCCGAAATCCTCTGTGGGATCTGACCACAGAATATCGCACATCAAACCGTGCGTTGGTGGTTCACGAAATCGATCCAACTGACAAAGAATTGGATGAGTTTACCAAGCATTCAAGGAACATTCCGGAAGGCGAACCATTTGAAGGTCATGCATGGTATGGAGTTCGGGAGACAAACCACCGTGTATGCACAAGAACTGTTTGTTCATTATAGCAGCCAACGGAAGGGCACAAAAGGATTCCATGCATGCGTCGTATAAGTGCTCGGAGTACTTGCGTTGACCTAGACCTCTGATTGATGGAGGAAAGACGACTGAAATGAGATATTCTCTTACATTCGGTCTTGAATGTAAAGTACTCAGTCAAACGTCGGCATTCATGGTTACCTCGTAGAAGGAACAGACTGTCGGGAAACCATATCTTCAGTGACCAGAGGTACAGAACACACTTTGAAGAGAGATCAGGCGAATGTTGGGTAAGAGAAGAAAGAAAGTACCTCGATACTAAAGTATCCCCGATCGACGTAATCGCCCAGAAAGAGGTATCGAGTCGTCTTTGGGTTTCCGCCTTTCTCAAAGAGTTTCATGAGGTCATACTTGATACAGCATCAGCTCCATGCGTGTTACACAGATGTAGAATGAATCGACGCACGTATTGCCCATGGATATCGCCACAGACTAGCAGGAAGGAATGATCGGATCAATACAAGGACTGATGCTCGCCTCGCGGAGAATACATGCGGCAGCGCCTATGTGGAATCTCACCTGTCACCGGCGCATCGATGTCCAGTACATTCTGTTCACGCCGGAGCAGAGCGGTAGCCTGTTCGATGATCCAAAGTGCATGCTCCTCTCGAATCCTACCCTCGTGGAAGAAGTGATCCTTGAGGAAATCGAGATTGGGTTTGCTCTGATCATGCGGGGAGAAGAACTGAGCGTCGGTCGGGGTACCCAGGGCAGGCGGCGTGACCTAGTGAACGACACAGCATGTGGCTGAGCGGTGTCTGAGTGACAGAAAGGACCGACGTACATCTTTGATGAATCGCTCGCGCGTGCTGATGATCGCACCGTCGTCGAGATGCTGTATCGAGAAATCGACGGTGGGTCTATTCACGGTGTTTCTATGCTCGATCTCCTGAATGGCCTTGTCAAAATGTGTCTGGGCAGTGGACATGGTGATCGAAGGGAGAGGGGCACAGGAAAGGGACGCGGGTATAAGTCGCGGCTCTGAATCCCACACAGCACTCGACAAGGGCAGCCCGACAACGATGTCCATAATTAGACCGGCGTGCTTGCCATGAACATCCCATCGAAATGGCTGGCTGGTGCGGCTCAGACAGTCCGTTTTCTCGACATCCAGGTTGGTTACGACCCTTCGCTTAAGTGTCAACTCCATTCCAAAGAAATTTCGAGTGTATTACCCGCGACAACTACCCCACGACCGTGGGAACTTGAATTCAGGGTCAGCGGGGGAAGGTGATCCGTCTGGGAGGTCCGAGTCTGGGAAATAGCCAAGGTCGTCATCTGCTTCCCGATGAATCTCTTTATGAAACCATACGGACAGAGATCCCGAGTTCATCATCCTCAAACACATAG
>JBBPLK010000283.1:0-26114 GCA_038089735.1 Exsudoporus frostii
GCCAATGAACTGATCCCACACGTCCTGGGCGATGCCTTCGTCGTTGGTGATCATGTCCCAAAGGCCTTGGGACGGAGGGGAGGGCGGTAAGGTGGGAAAATGATAGGGGGGGTCCACGTCTGTAACAATCTCGGACCAGAAGAACCCCCGAAGATTGGTTGACACGAAAGTGTCAGTTGTTGACGTCACAGTTGATATAACAAAAGATCAAGGTTGATTCAGTTTAGTGCTACCACGCCTAAACCCCCACAGGACTACCAGGTGGTAGTACCCAACCGTCACCATGAAGCGGATAAATCTCACTGCGATTCTCACTGCTCAGGAAGCTCGAGACGAAGAGGAGGCTATTGGAACCTCTTCCACCCCACCTGCCTCAGAACCCCCTCCACGAAGAGTTGTAGGACCCGGAATCTCGTACAACCCCATACGCCAATCTCCCACCCCTTTTCGACCACCCTCAACTACCTCCAGTGGTCCCCCCTCGCGAAGCGCGACCCCATTGGGAGATCTTATCCAAAGGCAACGATCTGATTCCCCCGCTCCCCCACGAGCCCCTACACCCCCATCCTCTCCGGACTCTTCACCCCCGGGTTCCCCCTATCACTCCCCCATTCGCATAGACCCCTTCAGTGACGAAGAAGACGACGACAATATGGTTGAAATCAAGGCGGCACTCCCTGAAGAATTCAGCGGAGAAACCGGAGATGCCAACAGATGGCTCCTGGCAATGGATGCATACTTCACCCTTCATGCGGACCGATACCCCAATGAAGCAAAGACTGTGGTTTTCCTCAATAGGATGTCCAAGGGACAAGGAAAAGCCTTTGTAGAAGCTTGGCTCACCAAGCTCAACGACGAACATGTACCCAACACAAACAAAACCTGGACGGTTATCAAGAAAGCCTTCAAGGCAGCCTTCACTCCCTATGATGCAGCAGCGCAAGCCCGAGTGGCACTCGCCTCTCTTAATCAAGATCGAAAGAACCCATCCGGCTTCGACAAATATATCTCCTCTTTCTCCCTCCTATCCGTCCGATCAGGAATCACTGACTACCACGCCCTCTCCGAATGGTTCCTTAGAGGGATCGATCCACAAATTGCCGTACAACTCACCCTCTCCGGAGCTGTCAAAAGCGCCACCACCATGGAGGAACTCTACTCCAAGGCCTCCGAAATCAAAGGGAGTTACCGAAGGATCGCCTCCCTCAGGAGAGGACCCCAACCATCCTATGGCGGAGGAGGCCGTCACCATGATCCCAATGCTATGGATGTGGATTGTCTCACACTCTCCCCTGTCGAACGTGCTCGCCACATGCGTGAAAACCGCTGCTTCATATGTCATAAAGAGGGTTGTTCTACTAGGAATCATCCTGGCTACAATCACAATCGGCCGGCAGGTAGCTGGCACGCCAACCCGAAACCACCCCAAGCCGCCCATGCTAGGGCAATCTCCACCTCTCCCCATTCGGCCTCTACCCCCACTACCCATCAAGAAGATCCCTTGGACTCCTTTCTCAGGGACGTCGCTAAAACCCAAGGACGTGATCAGGTGCTTCGCACCTTGAGATCCACCTTCGACCCCTCCCTGGACGAACAAGGAAACCCCCTCACCGAAGAAACACCTGCCGAAGGATGGGAAGAGTCCGCTAGAGTCCTGACCGTTGAAGCTACACCCCATATCCCCCTCCCTGTCCATAATGCATCTTTTTAAAGGACCAATGCCATCCTCCTCCTTCACGATAGCCCCTGTATTTATTTCCGGATTGAGAACTAATTCTATTCGTATTCCCATCTCGATCTGGAAGCAGGATGGCAAAATCGTTGGGTCAAACGCATTAATAGACAGTGGAGCCACGGGGTGCTTCATTTCAAGAACGGCAGTACAACGACTGGGACTCCCAGTTACCAAACTGGATCAGACCACATAAGCTTGGAACATAGATGGAACCCCAAATGCATCAGGAATCATCAAATACAAGACCAACATAGTGTTGGATTACAGAGGAATAAGGGAGAGATGGGATCTCTTCATCCTCAACTGCAGAAAAGACGAAGTCATCCTAGGACTTCCCTGGCTCCGGGCTATCAACCCGGAAATTAACTGGAAAGATGGAAGCGTCACGGTGACCCCATCAAATTCCCAGTGGACTACTGGAGAACCACCCGAAGTACTGGAGCAACAATACCTTTTACGGTATATGCTTCACGACGAAGCAGCTCACATCGAAGACGAACTATGCGATACTTTCAAGACTTGGTCCCCTATACAAAGGGCCAAATTCTTCAACGCCTGCGGAGGCATCCCCGAATATGTCATCAAACAAACAACTATCTCAACCATCATTGCACAAGAAGCAATTAAAAAGAAGATCGAGATACCCGAACCCTTTAGAGAATACAAGGACGTATTCTCAGAAAAGACCACCAGCAAACTACCACCCTCCCAATCTTACAACCATGCTATAGACCTCAAAGACTCTTTTGTCCCCAAAAGGGCGAGAGCTTATCCGCTCAACCCCATCGAGCAGGAGGCCTGTAGGGAATTTGTCGAAGAACACCTCAAATCAGGAAAGATTTCCCCTTCCAAATCACCACAAGCATCTCCATTTTTCTTTGTCAAAAAGAAGGAAGCCGGGAAATTAAGACCCTGCCAAGACTATCGGTACCTGAATAGCCACACGATCAAGAACGCCTACCCCCTTCCCCTCATCTCCGACCTAGTCGATAAACTCAAAGGATCGACGATCTTCACCAAATTTGACGTACACTGGGGATACAATAATGTCCTCATCAAACCTGAAGACAGATGGAAGGCGGCGTTCCTCACCCCACTTGGACTGTTCGAACCGAATGTCATGTTCTTCGGAATGTGCAATTCTCCCGGTACCTTTCAGGCATTTATGGACGACCTGTTTGGAGATTAAATCGCAGAGGGATGGTTAGTAATCTACATGGACGACCTGCTGATCCACTCCTCGGATCAGACAACCCACAACGAACAGACCAGAAAAATCCTCCAATGTTTCCAAGAGCAGGAAATGTATCTGAAACTCAAGAAATGCATTTTCTCTGCCAACGAAGTGGAATACCTCGGGATGATTGTCGGGAAAGAAGGAATCAAGATGGACCCAGTGAAACTAAAGGCTATCCGTGAATGGTCCCCCTCGGAAAATGTGAAAGTGGTTAGGTCGTTCTTGGGATTCTGTAACCATGACCGCTGCTAGACCTTACCAAGCAAACCGTTGCCTGGTCCTGGGACAAAAAACACGAAGAAGTCTTCCAGAACTTACAAACCGTGTTCACCCGCCAACCAGTCCTCGCCTTCCCTGACACCTCGAAACCCTTTACCCTTATGACCGATGCCTCGCTTACAGCATCAGGAGCTGTACTCATGCAGCCAAATGCCAACAGAGATATGCAACCCTGTGGATATCTCTCCCAGACTTTCTCCCCAGCCAAGAGAAATTACGACATCTTTGACCGCGAACTCCTGGCAGTCATCTGCGGACTGGAGGAATGGAGACAATACCTTCTTGGATCCCCTTTCCCGGTGATAGTTCTCACCAACCACAAGAACCTCACCTATTTTAAAGAACCCCGGAAATTATCCTGCCGACAAGCCAGATGGCTTCTCTTCCTCCAAGACTTCGATATGGAATACCACGCTCTACCTGGAGCACAGATGACTCCCGCCAATGCCCTATCCCGCCGAGACGGGATGGACACCTCCTCGGATAACATGGATGTCCAACTCCTCCCATCCCACGCTTTCAACCAACAAATTCGCGCCATTGACGTCGCTCTGGCAGAAAAAATAAAGGAATCCTCTGCCACGGACCCCCTGGTTCTCCAGGCCGTCCACCAGATGGAGAAGGAACTCCCCCTGTTCAATCGTTCCTCAGTTAACGATTGGACGTTTGATGATGGCCGCCTATACTTCAAAGGACGGCTATACGTCCCAGAACCCACCCAGCACGACCTGGTTTCCAATGCCCACTGCTCCTTCGAAGGAGGCCACGGCGGCCATCTCCAAACCGTCGCCCTTCTAGCCAAAGACTATTGGTGGCCCGGCCTCTCCACATATGCCCGACAGTTTGTCTCTGGTTGTGCGGTCTGTCAAGCACACAAGGTCCTCACCCATCCCACCGTCCCGGCCATCACCCCCCTTGCCTTCGAGGCAACCCGACCCTTCCAACACCTATCAGTGGACCTCATTACGGACCTTCCCCCTGTCGACGGGTTCGACTCTGTCATGGTCGTGGTTGACCATGGCCTTAGTAAGGGGGTAATCCTCGCCCCTTGCTCGAAAACGGTGGATGCAGCCGGAATCACCCAACTCTTTTTCAACAATGTATTCAAACGATTCAGTCTACACGAACGAATCGTGTCTGACCGAGGCCCCCAATTTGCGTCTGCCTTCGCAAGAGAACTTGCCAGGTTACTCCAATATGACATAGCCCTCTCTTCCGCCTATCATCCCCAAACAGATGGGGAAACCGAACGATACAACCAAGAACTAGAAACATACCTTCGCATATTCTGTGAAGGACAACCACATAAATGGAAGGCTCTACTACCGATGGCCAAATTCGCCCACAACACCACCATACACTCGGTCACCAGCAAAACCCCATTCTCCCTAATCATGGGATACGAACCACGATCCTACCCCCCACTCAGAAAGACCTTCCTTCCTGCCCTTGAGCAGCGACTCAATTTAATTGAGGACGCACGGAAGGAAGCAGAAGCAGCCCACAAACTAGCCCAATTACGAATGAAAGAACGAACCCTCTCTCACTTCAAACCATGGAAACTCGGAGACAAAGTCTGGTTAGAAGCCAAAAACCTCAAACTCCAAATCCCTTCCTGAAAACTCTCCGCCAAACGAACGGGACCTTTTGAGATCACACAAGTAGTGTCCTCTGTCACATTCCGACTCAAGTTACCCCCCCAATGGAAAATCCATAACATATTCCATGCCTCCCTCCTATCCTCCTACTGGGAAACGGCGGAACATGGACCTAATTTTCCACAGCCCCCACCGGAACTAGTCGGAACAGAAGAAGAATACAAAATTGAAAAGATCATCAATCACCGAGGCACTGCTGCCAGAAGGCAGTACCTCATCCACTGGAAAGGCTATCCCGACTCTGAACGGACTTGGGAGTCGGAGTCCAACCTGGGCAATGCAAAAGCTATACTCTTCGAGTATAAAAAGCGTCAGAAACTATAGAGCTAATATGTCTCTGCCCCTCAAATCACTCCTCCTCACCCTATCCCGTGTCTCCCAAGCCCTCACCCAAGCCTGTCTCCAGAAACAATACCCGGAACTTGACGTTCCTCGCCACGCCGCAGAACACTCCTGCTTCTGTCGGATCATCTCATGTCCATACCACCGAGATTACTAGAACCCATGACTCTCTCCCTTTCCACACGCCTCGACCGCTTAACCCCATTCTGCCGAAGACTCCTGTATGCCACCATCCTCGAAGGAAACTCAGCCTACTCGGAGCTGCGCTCCCTACCCTATTTCTCGGCCAACGACACTCTCCTCCAACTCGCAGCTCTCTTCCGAATCTACTCCACCCTTCGAACCCTTTTTACCAGGACCACCTGGTGCCCAGCAAGTCCCCCTAACCCCTTCCAAACTGCCGCCGCCCGAGATTCCCCTTCCGTCCTTGCCTTCGAGCAGTGCCTCATTGAGGCATGAGAACTCACTCTCGACCTCTTATATGTCGAAGGGTTCAACTTCGCCATCGCCCTCCTCCCCTATTCCATCATCAATGTCTCCCTCACTCCCATCCTTCTTTTGCTCTCGGAAACGGAACGAGCGACTTTTTACTCGGATTCACCCCTACCCGCTGGATTACCCCATGTCCACCGCGCCACCACCACCTTCCCCTCCATGGGCCCCCTCGCCTCCAGTGTCAGCGGAGGTACGCTCCCTGACGGAAACCATACTAGCCCTAGAAACTCTCCTCAAGGAGAGGACTCCGACTCCACCCTTGTCCCCACCATCCCCTCCACCCCCACCGTTGTACCACCAAGTGGAACCCCAACCCCAACCTCCCCCAGTATTCCCATCAGGACCTTACGAAGGAGAGGGGCAGTCATCTTCTCCGCAGGGCTTGCCACTTCCCCCACCATCAGCAACGTTCGCTCCACTATGGGAGCAACAACAACGTGGCGCCCTGTCCCTCCCACCTCTCCTATGGAGCCTGTTCATGTCCCCCCTCCAACCACATCAAGCGCAAGCTTGGATCATCCTCCCCATCCCACACAAATCATACCCCCTTCCGTTACCATTCCCACAGGATCCAGCGACACAGGTACAATTGTTCCAAACCGCTGCTACACCTGTCGGTCCCTGGACCACCTCCGCCCAAACTGTCCCCATTATTGTTGCCCCACCTGCGGACGAGTTGCCCCTGGACACCCCAACTATAAATGTCCCGAACTTCATTGCTCCCACTGCAACGTACAGGGTCACTCCCGCATCTTCTGCCCCCGTGCCATATCCCCCGACCCATTCAACGATGTCACCTGGGATCTCTCCCACTACGAGGAGAACGAGGGAGATCGAAGCTCTTGAGTTGGTACTTCAAGACTACGAGGAGGGTAATGTTACAGATATAGGCGACCCCCATCCTTTTTCCGACCTCCCGCCTTCTCCATCGTCCCAAACGCTGTGGGACATGATCGTCAATGATGAAGGGATCTCCTCGGAGATCTGGGACCAATTCGTCAGAGGAGCTGTCCCGAGTATCGCCTTCTAAGAAGGCTCTACCCATCGCCTCCATCCCGAATCCATCCATACTCCTCTCCATTCCGTTCTGCTCCACCCCGTTTTCTCCCAATCTATTTCATCTCTCGAACAATGCCTCCTCAGCAGTGTTCTCTTTATGCATCGCCTCCCCTATCCCTATTTAGTCATATTCCTTTTATATCTATTACCGGCCCTAAGGTCATAGGATACTATTTATACCAGGGCTTCTCCTGCGACTGTTTTCCCTAACCTTGATCTACACCATTCAATGTGTTAATCAATCTTCCTTCACTTCGAAGCCCTCTGCTTCTAGAAGCCTTCTCGCTTGAACTAAGACGGGACTGCACCACCGTCTCTCTTTCTCTCTATACGCTTATAGAGACTTGCTCGCTCGCCGCTTGCACGACTGCGTCAGTGCCTTAGTGGTTGGTAGCTAGAGCCTAGTACCCTTGACCTCAGCTAGCTCAGAGTAGCTAGGGCTGATTGGTTTCCGCACGTCATCTATACGTGCCAAATCTCCGTCTCGGACCAGAAGAACCCCCAAAGATTGGTTGACACGAAAGTGTCAGTTGTTGACGTCACGGTTGATGTAACACCAGTGGACTAAGTATTCGAGTCGTTTTCCCTTGAGTCGGGAATCAACGATGTACTCGACTTCATACTCGACATCACGATCTTCTGTGACAGTCACGTGTCCCGGTTTTACAGCTGATTGACCTGGCAATCTATCCTTATACGGCTTGACTCATAAGATGTTTACGACCAGATGTATCTTCATGGATCGTGGTAATTTCAGCTCAACTGCGTTGTTACCGATGAGTTTAGTGATGACGTAAGGTCCAACCCAATGTTCACTTAGTTTTTTAGATGCCCATGTCAAACGGAGATTTGTAGTGGATAACCACACTTTGTCACCAACTTTGTAATCGGGTGCTTCTGTGTGGTGTTTATCAGCTTGAGTCTTCATTCGACCCTGAGCTTCTATAATATTACGTCTCATGTCACCAAGAATCTTAGCCATTTCGTTAGCTAATTCATCAGCAGCTGGTGCCTTTGAAACACGTTGTTCAATTCCCATTCTTGGTTGATATGAACATGTGATCTCGAATGGAGACTTCTTAGTAGAAGCCTGCTTCTTTGAGTTGTATGAAAACTGGGCGAGTGGTAACCAATCTACCCATTTATCTTGGTTTTCTGCAGTGAATAGTCGGAGATACTGCTGGAGATCTCTATTCATACGCTCTGTTTGGCCATCTGTCTGCGGATGGTGCGCAGTAGATAATTTAGGAGTTATGCCGAGGTGTTTGCAGAGATCTTTCATCACCTATGATGCAAACTGCGGTCCTCGGTTGGATACTATAGAACATGGGAGTCCATGGTTTTTCCACACGTTGAATAAATAGAGCTTTGCCCTTTCCATTGCTGTAACGGTTTTCTTCGTGGGAATAAACTCTACTTCTTTTGAAAATCGATCAATGACGACCAAAATAGAGTCGTATCCGTTAGATATAGGCAGATCTGTGGTAAAATCTGCTGTTACGTCTACCCAAGGCATGTGAGGTACCTCGAGTGGGTTAAGGGTTCCAGATGGCGCTTGATTTGTTCCTTTGAACCTTGCACATCTGTCACATCTTGATATATAATCTTTTATAAATGTAACCATTCCTGGCTAGAAGTAACTTCTCTGGAGGAGTTCAATCATTTTCTCATAACCGGGATGACCTGCAACCGGTGTGTCGTGATGCAATTTTACTACTTGCAATCATAGATCTTCTTCATTGGGGACAAACATCTGAGATCCTTTCATGATGACGCCTTCTTCTTTATGCCATGAGTCACTCAGGCTGAATACTTCTGACTCCAGTAACTTCGAAGTCGCTTCTTTGATCTTTTTATGTATTTTATCACCTTCATCGCAAATCAGAACTTGGTTTTGTCTGACGTGTTCCGGCGGGATAACCAGTATTCCTTTATTATCATCTTCTATACCCTCCATGTGATCTTCACGTCTGGATAAGGCATCGGCTTTTCCCATGGTCACACCTGCTTTGTGGAGCCATTTGAGATTAAACCTTGATAAATACTGTGCCCAACGTGCTTGTCGTCGGTTGAGATCCTGTCTCGTCATGAACCATTGCAAATTCTGGTGGTCATTCCACACTTCAAACTCGTATTTGGCTCCTTCTAGATAGTGCCTCCATACTTCCAATGACCTAATGACGCTTAACATTTCTTTGTCAGCAACCGGATAGTTCCGTTCTTCGGGTGTCACGGAATGGGAGTGGAAAGCGACGGGATGCCACTTGTTGTCTTTGAAAATAGATAAGACTGCTCCTGTTGCGTAATTAGAAGTGTCACTTTCTAAGTGGAATTGACAATCAATGTCAGGATAAGCTAAAACGGGAGCTGTCATAAACTTCTGCTTGAGCGTGTCAAACGCATTCTGCTGTGCTTCTTTCCATTCAAAGGGTGTGTCTTTCTTTAGTAAATCATTCAGGGGTCTCGCGACTTGTGCATAGTCCTGAATGAACCTTCAATAGAAGTTCGCTAGTCCAAGGAAGCTTCTTACTCCTTTTACATTTGATGGTGCTGGCCAATCAAGTACGGCTTTAACTTTATCCATATCCATTTTAATACTGTCCTTTCCCACGATCATTCCGAGGAAATCAACCTCTGTGGTACGGAACATGCACTTTTCTGGTTTTACAAATATATCATTTTCTTCCAAGCAGTGAAGGACTTCTAACACGACCTTGTCGTGCTCCTTTGGGTTGTCCGTCTTGGTGAATATCATAATATCGTTGATGTAAACAATGACAACGTCTTCCATATCAGCGAAGATCTCATTCATCATCGTCTGAAATGTCGAAGGGGAATTGCATAATCCAAAGAACATGACCAGGGGTTCGAAGGCGCACAGTGACATATGAAAGCAGTCTTCCATTCATCACCTTCTTTGATGCGAATGTTATTGTACCCCCACCTTAGGTCCATCTTGGTGAACATCTTCGTTCCTTGCAATTTGTCAACTAACTGTGCGATCAACGGCAGTGGGTAGTTATTTTTAACTGTGTGTTTGTTGAGGTATCAGTAATCCTGTACCATACGCTTCTTTCTGTCTTTCTTTGGAACGAAAAACACAGGGCTTGTTTGTTCTGACTTAGATGGTTGAATATATCCTTTAGCAAGTTGATCATCTATGAAAGCGGAAACTTCTTCCTGTTCAGTGTGGGATAGGGGAATCAATCTACCCTTCTTTGGTTTGAATGTTTCTTTCATTTTGATCGCATGATCCCAAGGTTTCCTTATCAGCATTCTTTCCGATTCTTCTTTAGAGAAGACCTTTAGGTATCGATGATACTCTTTAGGGACTAATTCTTCTGCAGTTTTTTCTGCTTTTTTAGGGGTTTCCAATGTAGCTCTGATCTTGTGAGCGGTCCAAGCCTGCTCAACTTCTTCCTTTTCGAGTGTTTGGAGATATATCGATTTTTCTTGTAATAGATAACATGAGGGAGGACAACATGTCATCTTGACTTCACTGTTGTTCCAATTGATATCAGGGTTGTGCTTCTTTAGCCACGTATATCCGAGGATCACTTGGTTCTTTCCAAGGTCCGTGACTTCTGCTGTCACTTTTCGCGATGTCCTTGATAATCGATTACAATATTCGCGGAATGCGTTATATTTCCGGCGGAGTTCTTTGTTCCGTCAACGTTAAATACTGGGATGGGATTTCATAATAGGGTCAAGGGGATTTTTTTATCTCTTGCCCATCGTGTGTCAATAAAAATTATGTTTGCTCCACTGTCCAATAAGACTTCAGTGGTAATGAAGGATTTCTTTCCCTTTGGGGATATCTGAATCTTCATGATGATCTCCTTATCACCTTTGAGACTTCATGTGAATCTTTTGTTTTCTTCAGGGGTTTCTTCTTCATAATTTTTTTGTGAGTTTTGGAAAGAGGAATCAAGCACTGGACTAAAGCCCCGGCCACGCTCCAGACAAGCTGAAGACACCTCTTGGCATGGTAATAGAACTATCGTCAACGTCATCAGTCTTGTCAACGGTTAATATATCAAATCGGTTAATACTTGTGAACCGAGTGCCCTGTTCACTCAATTCACTTTTCCTTTTCCCTTGTCTTCTGAGGTCTTCATGTTGTAAAAGTACGCCTTCATTGTGTCATATGACATCCCTCTTACTGCCGCAAAGGGATCGGCATTCCTGGGTGTCTCCTTCTGGCTACTGCTGTCCCCCCAGGACGTAGCAGCTCCGTTTTGGTTGGTGTTTGACGTTGCACGCACACCTCGCGTGTTGGAGCACTTGCACTCCTTCTTGTGACCACCATCCAAAAAGTGGCAGTCAGGGCATTCGACCTTTGCCTTCCTGCAGTCCTTCGCACGGTGCCCTTCCGTGCCGCAGTTGAAACATTTCCCAGATCCTCCGCGCTGGGCCGCGCTTACGTCCATGGCGTTCGGGTCCTTCTTTCCCGATCCGCTTCTCCATTGGGTCCTATCCATTATGAAGTTCAGGCTCTCCCTTGCAGAGCTGACACGGCGTATTTCTTTGAGGTAATCTAATGGGTCCTCGGCCTGCTTCCCTTCTTGGAAGATTCTGGTGATGATGCCAGGTGCGGTATTACGTTCGAGCAACTCCACCATGTGAGAGTTGTCAATATCTGCTTGCAGATATATTGCCTCCCATCTGACTATGAAGTCGTCCATAGGGAGGTTTCCTTGTTTGAGCTCTCGGAGTTCTTTCCGGGCCCAATCCTTCTTGTTGGTTGTACAGAACAACCCTTCTACATCGCTGACTAATTGCATCCACGTGTAGGTACCGTCTGCTGCTTGCGTAAGGCGGACTTGAGCGAAGGATCCTGCTGTTGGCCCTTTTAGTCTCAAGAGAACAGCCCTGACAGCATCTTGCGAGCCGGGAGGTATTGCGTGTGCGTTCACCGCAATCCATGCCTGGACCTTAGTCCACCATTCTTCGAATTTTGCTTTTGACCCATCATAGTCTCTGGGGTCTGCGAAGATTTCGACCTTCTTTGAAAATGACGAGGTCATTGTCGTTGTGGGTGGGTGCGGCCGCTGCTCGGACCTGCAATTGTGTGATTTGCCTTGCTTGTTGGTTAATCATGTCCTTACACTGCTCCACGTTATTCCTTGCTTCTAATAGCATGTCCATCTGTTCCTTGAAGATGGCGACAGCTGCGTTCAGTCTGTCATAAACATCTTGTGATCCATCTTGGAAAATATCAAAGGGAGTCGCATTCTGAACTCCTGATCCAGATCTGGACATTTTCTATATATAGTATGTGAAGGTAGAACTAGTAGAAGGGGTATTTCTTTTGTGTGGAGAGGTAGTCTTTCGATCGTAGGTAGAGGTTGTATTGGAATTCTACGTCATTGTATGTATGCGGGTATCTATTACGTCAACCGTGATGTCAACAACTGACACTTTCACGTCAACCAATCCTCAGTGGTACTTCCGGTCCGGGACAGAGATTCGGCATGTATAGGTGACGTGCGGAAACCGATCAGCTTCTAGTAGCTGAGGTCAAGGGTACTGGCTCCAGCTACCAACCGCTAAGGCACTGACGCAGTCGTGCGAGCAGCAAGCGAGCAAGTCTCTATAACTTGTATAGAGAGAGAGAGAGATGGTGGCACAGTCCTGTCTAGAGTCGAGCGAGAAGGCTTCCAGAAGCAGTGGGCTTCGAAGTGAGGGAAGATTGATTAACACGTAAATTGGTGTAGATCAAGGTTAGGGAAAACAGTCGCGGGAGAAGTCCCGGTATAAATAGTACTTCTATGGCTTTAGGGCCGGTAATAGATATAAAAGGAATAGGACTAAATAAGGATGAGTGAGCAGTGCATAAAGCGAACACTGCTGCGAAGGCATTGTTCAAGAGATGAAATGGATCGGAGGAAAACGGAATAGAGTGGAACAGAACGGAATGGAATGGGTGCGGAAGGATTCGGGATCAGAGGGAGGGCGGTGAGTAGAGCCTCCTAGAGGGCGATACTCGGGACTGGTCCTCCGACGAATTGGTCCCAGATCTCCAAGGAGATCCCTTCATCATTAATGATCATGTCCCATAGTGTTTGAGAGGATGGGGAAGGTGGGAGATCAGAAAAAGGGTAGGGGTCGGCCATATCTGTAACAGAGGAGGGCGATGGCGAAGTTGAATCCTTCGACGTATAAGAGGTCGAGAGTGAGTTCTCATGCCTCGATGAGGCACTGCTCGAAGGCAAGGACGGAAGGGGAATCTCAGGCGGTGGCAGTTTGGAAGGGGTTAGGGGGACTTGCCGGGTACCAGGTGGTCCTGGTGAAAAGGGTTCAAAGGGCGGAGTAGATTCGGAAGAGGGCTGCGAGTTGGAGGAGAGTGTCATTGGCTGAGAAATAAGGTAGGGAGCGCAGCTCCAAGTAAGCTGAGTTTCCTTTGAGGATGGTGGCATATAGGAGTCGACGGCAGAATGGGGTTAAGCGGTCGAGGCGTGTGGAAAGGGAGAGAGTCATGGGTTCTAATAATCCCAGTGGTAGGGGCACGAGATGATCCGACAGAAGCAGGAGTGTTCTGCGGCGTGACGGGGAACATCAAGTTCCGGGTATTGTTTCTGGAGACGGGCTTGGGTGAGGGCTTGGGAGATGCGGGATAGGGTGAGGAGGAGAGAGTTGAGAGGCGGGGACATGTTTTGCCCTATAGTTTTTGACGCTTTTTATACTTGAAGAGTATAGCTTTTGCATTGCCCAGGTTGGACTCTGATTCCCAAGTTCATTCAGAGTCAGGATAGCCTTTCCAGTGAATGAGGTACTGCCTTCTGGCAGTGGTGCCTCAGTGATTGATGATCTTATCGATTTCGTATTCTTCTTCTGTTCTGACTAGTTCCGGTGGGGGCTGTGGAAAATTAGGTCCGTGTTCCGCCGTTTCCCAGTAGGAAGATAGGAGGGAGGTGTGGAATATGTTATGGATTTTCCATTGGGGGGGTAATTTGAGTCAGAATGCGACAGAGGATACTACTTGTGTGATTTCGAAAGGTCTGGTTCGTTTAGTGGAGAGTTTTCAGGAAGGGACTTGGAGTTTGAGGTTTTTGGTTTCCAGCCAAACCTTGTCTCCAAGTTTCCATGGTTTGAAGTGGGAGAGAGTTTGTTCTTTCATTCGTAGTTGGGCAAGTTTGTGGGCTGCTTCTGCTTCCTTCCATGCGTCCTCAATTAGATTGAGTCGCTGCTTGAGAGCTGGAAGGAAGGTCTTTTCAAGCGGGGGGTAGGATCGTGGTTCGTATCCCATGATTAGGGAGAATGGGGATTTGCTGGTAACCGAGTGTATGGCGGCGTTGTGGGCGAATTCGGCCATTGGTAGTAGAGTCTTCCATTTATGTGGTTGTCCTTCGCAGAATATGCGAAGATATGTTTCTAGTTCTTGGTTGTATCGTTCGGTTTCTCCGTCCATTTGGGGATGGTAGGCGGAAGAGAGGGCTACATCATATTGGAGTAGTCTGGCAAGTTCTCTTGCGAAGGCAGACGCAAATTGGGGGCCTCGGTCAGACACGATTCGTTCGTGTAGTCTGAACCGTTTGAATACATTGTCGAAGAAAAGTTGGGCGATTCCGGCTGCATCTACTGTTTTCGAGCAAGGGGCGAGAATTACCCCCTTACTAAGGCCATGGTCGACCACGACCATGACAGAGTCAAAGCCGTCGACGGGGGGAAGGTCCGTAACGAAGTCTACCAATAGATGTTGGAAGGGTCAGGTTGCTTCGAAGGCAAGGGGGGTGATGGCCGGAATGGTGGGGTGAGTAAGGACTTTGTGCACTTGACAGACCATGCATCCAGAGACACACCATCGGGTATATGTGGAGAGGCTGGGCCACCAGTAGTCTTTAGCCAGAAGGGCGACAGTCCTGAGATGGCCACCGTGGCCCCCTTCGAAGGAGCAGTGGGTGCTAGACACCAGATCGTGTCAGGCCATGTCTGGGACGTATAGTCGTCCTTTGAAATAGAGGCGACCATCGTCAAATGTCCAGTCGTCGACCGAGGAACGGTTGAATAAGGGGAGTTCTTTCTCCATTTGGTGAATGGCCTGGAGGACTAGGGGGTCCATGGTGGAAGATTCTTTTATTTTTTCTGCAAGGGCGACGTCAATGGCATGAATTTGATGGTTGAAAGCATGGAATGGGAGGAGTTGGACATCCATGTTGTCGGAAGAAGTGTCTATCCCGTCTCGTCGGGATAGGGCGTTGGCGGGGGTCATTTGTGCTCCTGGTAAAGTGTGGTATTCCATATCGAAGTCCTGGAGGAAGAGGAGCCACCTGGCTTGTCGGCGGGATAATTTCCGGGGTTCTTTAAAATAGGTGAGGTTCTTGTGGTCCGTGAGGACCGTCATAGGAAAGGGGGATTCTAGAAGGTATTGTCTCCATTCCTCCAGTCCTCGGATGACCGCCAAGAGTTCGCGGTCGAAGATGTCATAGTTTCTCTCAGCTGGGGAGAAAGTCTGAGAGAGATATCCGCAGGGTTGCATATCTCCATTGGCGTTTGGTTGCATAAGTACAGCTCCAGATGCTGTAAGGGAGGCGTCGGTCATGAGGGTGAAAGGTTTCGAGGTATCGGGGGAAGGCAAGGACAGGTTGGCGAGTGAACGCGAGTTGTAAATTCCAGAAGGCTTCTTTGTGTTTCGTGTCCCAAGACCAGGCGATATTTTGCTTGGTGAGGTCTAGCAGCAGTCGTGCGATGTCTGAGAAAGATGGGATGAACTTCCTGTAGAAGTTACAGAATCCCAAGAATGATCGGACTGCCTTTACGTTTTCCGGGGGGGACCATTCATGGATAGCCTTTAATTGTACTGGGTCCATCTTGATTCCTCCTTTCCTGACGATCATCCCGAGGTATTCCACTTTGTCGGCAGAGAAAATACATTTTTCGAGCTTCAGATACATTTCCTGTGTTACGTCAACCGTGACGTCAACAACTGACACCTTCGTGTCAACCTATCCTTGGTGGTACTTCTGGTCCGGGACGGAGATTCGGCACATGTAGGCAACGTGTGGAAACCGATCAGCTTCTAGTGGCTGAGGTCAAGGGTACTGGCTCCAGCTACCAACTGCTAAGGCACTGACGCAGTCGTGCGAGTGGCAAGCGAGCAAGTCTCTATAACTTGTATAGAGAGAGAGAGAAAGATGGTGGCGCAGTCCCATCTAAGATCGGGCGAGAAGGCTTCCAGAAGCAGAGGGCTTCGAAGTGAGGGAAGATTGATTAACACGTAAATTGGTGTAGATCAAGGTTAGGGAAGACAGTCGCGGGAGAAGTCCTGGTATAAATAGTACTTCTAAGGCTTTAGGGCCGGTAATAGATATAAGAGGAATAGGGATGGGTGAGCGGTGCATAGAGAGAACACTGCCGCGAAGGCATTGTTAGAGAGATGAAATGGATCGGAGGAAAACGGAATAGAGTAGGACAGAACGGAACGGAACGGGAGGGGTGCGGGAGGATTCGGGATAAGGGGGGTGGTGAGTAGAGCCTCCTAGAGGGCAATACTCGGGATTGGTCCTCCGACGAATTGGTCCCAGATCTCCAAGGAGATCCCTTCGTCGTTAATGATCATGTCCCATAGGGTTTGGGAGGATGGGGAAGGTGGGAGATCGGAAAAAGGGTAGGGGTTGGCCATATCTGTAACATCCTGTTCTTGGAAACGTTGGAGGATTTTCCTGGTCTGTTTGTCGTGGGTTGCCTGATCCGAGGAGTGGATCAGCAGGTTGTCCATGTAGATCACTAACCATCCTTCCGCAATGTAGTCTCCGAATAGGTCGTCCATAAACGCCTGGAAGGTAGCGGGAGAGTTGCACATTCCGAAGAACATGATATTCAGTTCGAATAGTCCGAGTGGGGTGAGGAATGCCGCCTTCCATCTATCTTCAGGTTTGATGAGGACATTATTGTATCCCCAGCGTACGTCAAACTTGGTGAAGATTGTCGATCCTTTGAGTTTATCGACTAGGTCAGAGATGAGGGGAAGGGGGTAGGCGTTCTTGATCATGTGGCTATTCAAATATCGATAGTCTTGACAGGGTCTTAATTTCCCGGCTTCCTTCTTCTTGACAAGGAAGAACAGAGACGCCTGTGGTGATTTGGAGGGGGAAATCTTTCCAGATTTGAGGTGTTTTTTGACAAACTCCCTGCAGGCTTCCTGTTTGATGGGGTTGAGTGGGTAAGCTCTAGCACGTTTGGGTACGAATGAATCTTTGAGGTCTATGGCGTGGTCATAAGATTGGGAGGGTGGTAGTTTGTTGGTGATCTTTTCCGAGAATACGTCCTTGTATTCTTTAAAGGGTTCGGGTATCTTGACCTTCCTTTTGATTGCTTCTTGTGCGATAATGGTCAAGATAGTTGTTCGCTTGATGACATATTCGGGTATGCCTCCGCAGGCGTTGAAGAATTTGGCTCTTTGTATGGGGGACCAGGTCTTGAAAGTATTGCATAATTCGTCTTTGATGTGAGCGGCTTCGTCGTGAAGCATATACTGTAAGAGGTATCGTTGGTCCAGTACTTTGGGTGGTTCTCTGGTAGTCCACTGGTAATTTGATGGGGTTACCGTGACGCTTCCATCTTTCCAGTTAATTTCCGGGTTAATAGCCCGGAGCCAGGGAAGTCCTAAAATGACTTCATCTTTTCCACAATTGAGGATGAAGAGATCCCGTCTCTCCCTAATTCCTCCGTAGTCCAACACTATGTTGGTCTTGTACTTGATGATTCCAGATGTGTTTGGCATTCCATCCATGTTCCAAGCTCGTGTGGTTTGATCCAGTTTGGTGACTGGGAGTCCTAGTCGTTGTACTGCCGTTCTTGAAATGAAGCACCCCGTTGCTCCGCTGTCTATTAATGCGTTTCCCCCAACAATTTTGCCATCCTGCTTCCAGATCGACATGGGAATACGAATAGAATTAGTTCTCGATCCGGAAATAAATACAGGGGCTATCGTGAAGGAGGAGGATGGCGTTGGTCCATCTCCCCCCTTTAAAAAGACGCATTATGGACAGGGAGGGGAATATGGGGTGTAGCTTCAACAGTCAGGACTCTAGCAGACTCTTCCCATCCTTCGGCGGGTGTTTCTTCGGCAAGGGAATTTCCTTGTTCGTCCAAGGAGGGGTTGAAGGTGGACTTTAAGGTACGAAGGACCTGATCACGTCCTTGGGTCTTAGCGACACCCCTGAGAAAGGAGTCCAATGGATCTTCTTGATGGGTAATGGGGGTAGGGGTCGAATGGGGAGAGGTGGAGATTGTCCTAGCATGGGCGGCTTGGGGTGGTTTCGGGCTAGTGCGCCAACTACTTGCTGGCCGATTGCGATTGTAGCCAGGATGGTTCCTAGTAGAACAACCTTCTTTGTGACATATGAAGCAGCGGTTCTCGCGTATATGGCGAGCACATTCAATGGGGGAGAGTGTGAGGCGATCCACATCCATAGCATTGCGATCATGGTGACGACCTCCTCCGCCGTAGGATGGTTAGAGTCCTCTTCTGAGGGAGGTGATCCTTCGGTAACTCCCCTCGATCTCAGAAGCTTTTGAATAAAGTTCCTCCATGGTGGTGGCACCTTTGACAGCTCCGGAGAGGGTGAGTTGTACGGCGATTTGTGGATCAATTCCTCTAAGGAACCATTCGGAGAGGGCGTGATAGTCGGTGATTCCTGATCGAATGGATAGGAGGGAGAAGGAGGAGATGTATTTGTCAAAGCCGGAGGGGTTCTTTCGGTCTTGATTAAGGGAGGCGAGTGCCACTCGGGCTTGTGCTGCTGCGTCATAGGGAGTAAAGGCTGCTTTGAAGGCTCTTTTGATAGTCATCCAGGTTTTATCTGCATCAGGTATGCGTTCGTCGTCGAGCTTGGTGAGCCAAGCTTCTGCAAAGGCTTTTCCTCGTCCTTTGGACATCCTATTGAGGAAAACCACGGTATTTGCTTCATCGGGGTATCGGTCCGCATGAAGGGTGAAATATGCATCCATAGCAAGGAGCCATCTGTTGGCATCTCTGGTTTCTCCGCTGAATTCTTCAGGGAGTGCGGCTTTGATTTCGACCATATTGTCTTCGTCTTCTTCGTCACTGAAGGGGTCTATGCGAATGGGGGAGTGATAAGGGGAACCCGGGGGTGAAGAGTCTGGGGAAGATGGGGGACTGGGGACTCGTGGGGGGGCGGGGGAGTCAGATCGTTGCCTTTGGATAAGATCTCCTGATGGGGTCGCGCTTCGAGAGGGGGGACCACCTGAGGTAGTTGGGGGTGGTCGAAACGGGGTGGGAGATGGGCGTGTGGGGTTGTATGAGATTCTGGGTCCTACGACTCTTCGTGGAGGGGGTTCTAAGGCAGGTGGGGTGGAAGAGATTCCAATAGCCTCTTCTTCGTCTCGAGCTTCCTGAGCAGTGAGAATCGCAGTGAGATTTATCCGCTTCGTGGTGACGGTTGGGTACTATCACCTGGTAGTCCTGTGGGGGTTTAGGCATGGTAGCTCTAAACTGAATTAACCTTGATCTTTTGTTACATCAACTGTGACGTCAACAACTGACACTTTCGCGTCAACCAATCCTCGGTGGTACTTCCGGTCCAGGATGGAGATTCGGCACGTATAGGCGACGTACAGAAACCGATCAGCCTTTGCTGAGGTCAAGGGTTTGGGGCTCCAGCTACCAACCGCTAAGGTACTGGCGCAGTCCCGTCTAGTGTAAGTGAGAGGGCTTCCACAAGCAAGGGGCTTCGAAGCAAAGGAAGATTGATTAACACGGTGAACAGTGTAGATCAAGGTTGAGGGAAAACAGTCGCAGGAGAAGCCCCGGTATAAATAGTACTCTACGGCTTTAGGGCCGGTAATAGATATAAAAGGAATATGACTAAATAAGGGTAGATAAGCGGTGCATAGAGAGGAACACTGCCAGGGAGGCATTGTTCGAGATGTGAAATAATTTGGGAGGAAACGGGACGGAATGGAAAGGGGTTCGGGTGGACTCGGGCGGGAGTGGGGGCGATGGGTAGAGCCTTCTAGAAGGTGATACTCAGGACAACTCCTCCGACGAACTGGTCCCAGATCTCTGAGGAGATCTCTTCGTCATTGATGATCATGTCCCACAATGTCTGGGACGATGGAGAGGGCGGGAGGTTGGAAAAAGGATGGGGGTTGCCCATATCTGTAACAGTATCTCTGCTTCCACTTGTCTCTTATGTATACTTTCTTCGTTCTCGGTTTCCTCCGAGGGTAGGGTGTGGGCGTGTGATATCTGCTGCCCCTTGCTCTGCCGTTAGTTCCCAAGGCGAATCCTACTTGGTGAGCCAGCGAGTGACTAAGTGCTTCTCTTCGCGCTACTTGGTGTTCCTGGTACAAGCGTTGTATCTCAGGGGGGAGGAAAACTAAACCTAACTCCAACGGGATTTCTTCAGCACCTAGGAGGTCTTCCAGAGCCTCACCTTCTTCGTGGATGCTGTTGACGTCTGAGCCCGAACTTGAGAGAGAAGGGCGGTGAGATGATGGAGTAGGGGTGGTGGCGATCGCTTCTTCGATGAATTGCTCCACTCCCTCTTCTGTGGCGGGATAGAACCTCTCTGCGTCATATGGATCTGTCGCATCGTAGCGCGCCTCCACTTGCTGTCTTAAACACTCTACGTGCTCCAGCAACAAGGACCCGTCAAAGTCTGAGTAGTATGGTACTGAGACTCGTCAGTTTGTTTCGCCTTATTCACTTTACAATGACCTTACTTTTGATCAAAGACTCATCTCAACTCTGAGGACGTTTTTCAGGATAGAGCTAAAGCTCTCTTGCTTCGTAGGCACCTTCATACGGTGGGTGGAAGATGTAGTCAAGTTCTAGTGAAACAACCAATGACTTCGACCCACTTAAAGGTCTAGCAAGGGCTGCTTACTTATGAGAAGTAAAGGGGGGAGAGAGCATCGAGCTCAAGAGTCTTATCCTGTGAAGCTATGGGGAAACTCCAAGAGAACTTGACTGAAGTTCTCTGGCAGCAACTTTGGCCTTTATATACTACTTAGAATGTGTGTACATGTTTGTATCGGATCTACCGATTACTAGTGCATAAGGAATAACCCTAAGCCCTGGGCTGTGGGTAATGGTAATTAAAAAGGTGAGGCATAATGGAAGCCTGACATGTGTGATGCGTGAGGTGCATCAAATGGAAGAGAAGAAAGGAAGAGCATAGCCATGCACAGCATGGAGATTAAAAAGAAGGCTGTGTAAGCATAGGGGAGATTGGAGATCTCGTGAGAAAATAGATTAAGAGATAAGCATCCTTTGTGATAAGATAATCACGTGGCGTGATAAGATAAGATGTAAAAAGAAAAAGTGTTTAAGTCCGTTGAGTAAAGTGTACTGTTCATAACAAGTTAAGGGTGAAAGATGGTGGGGTGTCGTTTCTTATAGTTGTCTAAAGCAGACTTTGCATTTTTGAGATCCTGCTCAGGGACCCAAGAATCTTCTTCGGCCGAATATCCTTTCCATTAGATCAAAAAGGACCATCAGGTTGGGGTTCCTTTATGGCGTAAGATCTGTTCTATTTCGTATTCTTCTTCTCCAGCGATAAGATCAGGTGGAGAAGCAGGGAAATTCAGGCTGTGTACATCATTTTCACGATAGGGCGATAAGAGGGATATGTGGAAGATGAAGTGGATTCTCCAAGTTTTGGGGAGTCGGAGTTGGTAGGTGATGGGAGATAAGACTTTGGTAATGGTGAAGGGTCCTTCTCATTTTGGGGCAAATTTTGGATTGGCAATGGAACGTTTCAGATTTTGGGCTTCAAGCCAGACCTTATCTCCCTTTTGGAAGGGGACAAAAGTTTGCTTGTTGTGAGCAGCCATGACTTGTCGAGCTAATTCATGGGCTGCTAGGGCTTCGTCTCGGGTGGCGGTTAGGTTTTTGATTCTGTTTTCCACTGCTGGGATTGTCGAGTCGTGGAGGATGGAAGGTAGGGCACGGGGTTTGTATCCCATCATTAGGAAGAATGGGGATTGGGAGGTGACGGAATGAGGGCGGTGGTTGTGGGCAAATTCTGCATGGGAAATTGATTCAGTCCATGAGGTGGGGTTGTTTCCACAGAAGATATGGAGATAGGTTTCGATTTCTTGGTTGACTTGCTCAGTCTCTCCATCAGATTGAGGGTGGTAGGCAGTGGAGAGGGAGAGATCGTAGTTGAGGAGTCTTCCTAGTTCTCTGGCAAAGGCAGAGGCGAATTGTGGTCCTCGGTCCGAGATGATTTTGTCGTATAGACCAAACCGGAGGAAGACTTTGTGAAAGAAGAGGGTGGCTATGCCTTCTGCAGTGATGGTCTTTTTGGTGGGGCAAAGAATCACCCCCTTAGTAAGCCCATGGTCGACCACGACCAAGAGGGAATTGAAGCCGTTGGAGGGGGGGATGTCCTGCAGTTTCATGATCGTGACAATGAGCAAGGATAGCTTGGCGAAGGGAGGTGTCAGCAGGGACATACACTCGGCCCTTGTAAGTAAGGATACCTTCAGAGTGTTGCCAGTCTGAGAGACGGGAACGGAAGGTGGGAGGGATTGAGCCATCTATAGACTGGAGGGCCTGTAGGACAAGGGGGTCATCGGTGGAGGAAGATTGGATTCGATGAGAGAGAGATATGTCGATGAGGTTAACAAAAAGAGAGGGGGGAAGGAGAGTGACTCCACTATTGTCAGAGTTGGACGAGGGGAGGAAATCAGGGCAGTGGGAAAGGGCGTCAGGACCAGCAAGTTGGGAGCCAGGAACATGAATCATTGTAAGGTCAAAGTCTGCGAGATCAAGGAGCCAGCAGGCTTGGTGACGATTCAACGCTTGGGGTTTGCGGAAGTACATGAGGTTTTTGTGATCTGTGAAGACCTGGACGGGAAAAGGGGAGCCATGGAGATAATGTCGCCAGGCTTTCAGGGCACGGATAACAGCTAGAAGTTCACGATTGTAGATATCATAGTTTCTTTCCACTGGAGATAAAGATTGGGAAAGGTAGGAGCAGGGATGCCATTCGCCATTGGGGTCAGTTTGAAGGAGGATGGTGCCAGAGGCATATTTGGAGGTGTCGGTGGTGATAGCAAAAGGGGAAGAGACATCAGGGATATGTAGGACTGGTTGAGAGAGGAAGAGATGTTTGAGATGATCGAAGGCATGTTGTTGGTGAGAATCCCATGTCCACGGTAAATTCTTTTTTGTTAAGTCAATGAGAGGTTGAGCGATGGTTGAGTAGTTGGGGATGAATCGGCAGTAGAAGTTTGCAAATCCCAGGAAGGAGTGTACATCTTTTACTTTCTGGGGGGTGGGCCATTGTGGAATGCCATTCAGTTTGATAGGATCCATGGCAAGTTGACCAGGCTTGACAATCATCCCAAGGTATTCTACTTCTGACGCGGCAAAGGTGCATTTTTTGAGTTTAAGGTGGAGGTCAAGTTCAACCATCCGTTGAAGAACGTGTTTGGTTCGTTCAGTGTGGGTTGTGTGGTCAGGGGAGTAGATTAGGAGGTCGTCCATGTAGATAACAAGCCATCCTTCGGCAATCATGTCATGGAATGAATCATTCATAAAGCATTGGAACATCGCGGGGGAGTTGGTGAGTCCAAAGAACATGACAGTGGGTTCGAAGAATCCCTTATGAGTGACGAAGGTGGCTTTCCATTGATGTCCGTCTTTAATACAGACATTGTTGTATCCCCATCGGACATCAAACTTGGTGAAAATCTTTGCTCCCTGGAGTTTATCGACGAGGTCGGAAATAAGGGGAAGGAGATAAGCGTTGCGGACAGTGTGTTCGTTAACATAGCGATAGTCTTGACAAGGTTGGAGACCTCCGTCCTTCTTTTTGACGAAGAAGAATGAGGATGCTTGGGGGGAATTCGAGGGATGGATCTTTCCAGTTTTGAGGTGTTCCTCAAGGAAATCCTTGGTAGCTTTTTGTTCTTCCGGTGAGAGGGAATATACCTTGCTGATTTGCAGTTTGAAGGATTCATCAAGGTTTATTTCGTGATCATAAGGGCGAGAAGGAGGGACATGATCAGTTGCTTCTTTTAAGAAGACAGAGGAGTATGGAGAATATTCAGGAGGAAGAACTGGCTTTGGCTTTGCTTTCTCAGTGGCAGCAGCCAATTCAGTGGTGGTGGTAAGGCAAGCGATCACAGGGGAATCTCTGGGGAGGAAGCGAGAACCACATCTGATGAGTCGGTAGATAGCACAGTTGTCAAGTGCGTGGCGGATAAATTAAGACTTGGTTTCTTGATTTAAGTAGGATCTGAGATGATCCTCCTTAACCATGTCAACGTGGACGTGTTTGGGAAGCTGTGGGAGAGGACGGTAGTAAGAGGAATGCCGGGCAGTGTCGGCGGTATGTTGTTGATACAATATCTTGGATTCATCAATGTTTTCATCTAGAACAAGAGTTTGTGTCGTCCAATTGATGGTGGGGTTTATTTTCTTTAACCAGGGTAGTCCTAGGATGATGTTTTCTTTTCTGCAAATCATTATGTACAGAGTGACTTTCTGGACGAGTCCTTGGATATCAAGGAACAGTTCGCAAGTGTGTCGGATTTCACCACTTTTGTTGGGGGAGAGATCAGCATTTCTTGCCTGTATAGGTACAGCAAGTTTGGTGGTAGGAAGGTTGTTTCATTTGACAAAGTCTCTGTCAATGCAGGAAATGTCTGCACCGCTGTCGGTGAGGGCCCGAGTGTCAATGACTTTTATTGAGTGCAAAGGAATGATAAGCTGAATGGGGATTTGCATTGATTTCATTTCAGACTTTACAGTTACACTGGCACAGATGGGGGAAGGAGAACATTGCATTGGAGATGTCCTCCTTTTTAAAAATCCACAGGGGTAAAGGATTGGTACAATTGATGAGAAGGTCGTTGGTTTCATTTGGAGATTTCTTCGGCACGTTCCCACTGAGTTTGGAAATGGATGGCTTTTGAATACCAATCCTGGATGGTGGTTGGGACAGTGTCCATGGACATGATGTGTCGCATGAGGCTGGGGGAATTCCAGCTGAGAAGTATCCGATCAGGATGTTGGAGTCTTTGATGTCTGCACGAGCTACATGATTCTGGAACTCGGAGATATATTGGTTCAAGGGGGGGGAATAAGTCCGATCCTTTTTCAAGATCATTTGCTTGGTGGTGAGCCAAGCGATGGCAGTACCGGTGACGTCCCTTTGTTTGAAGGACTCATTGAACTTGGTGATGAAATCTGCATAGGTTCCTAAGGTGACAGTTCCAGAGGCATCTATAGCGTTTTCACGGAAGGTTGCTGCCCAGGTGAGGGCAGGGCCTTTGGTCATATACGAGAGGATGAAAGCAATTTTCTTTTCGTCGGAGTTGTATATGTCGCTATTTACCAATAGGTAAAGTTGAGTGGCATTGAGCCATTGTTTCAAGGTTTCAAAGGAGCCATCATAGGCTTCAGGGGTACCAATGCGGAGTTCAATAGGTTTGGTGGTGGTCATGGTCGGTGGAGTGGGTGGTCGAGGAGGTGGTTGTGGGGGAGAAGGTACAAGTGGTACAGGTGACAGAGGGAAGACTGGCTGAGTGAGGACAGGAACAGGTGATGGAGGAGTAGGTGCTCTGGGGATAGTGAGGCTTGCTGAGAGTTGGTGTGAGAGGTCAAGGGTAGAGTCAAGTTCAGCTTGGGTTTGAATGTCAACGTCTAGGTCAAGGAACAGGGGTTCTTCCTCAGAGGGCGATGACTCAGAGGTGGTGTTATGTCAACCGTGACATCAACAACTAACACTTTCATGTTAACCAATCCTCGGGGGTTCTTCCGGTCCAAGACGGAGATTGGGCATGTATAGGCGACATGTGGAAACCAAGCAGCCCTAGCTATGCCAAGCTAGCTGTGGTCAAGGGTCCTAGGCTCCAGCTACCAACTGTTAAGGCACTGGTGCAGTTGTGTGAATGGCGAGCGAGCAGTCCTCTACTACCGAGTAGAGGTTGAGGGACGATGGTGGAGTCTCATCTAGAAAGAGAGACAGTAGCGCAGTCCCGTCTAGTGCAAGCGAGCGAGCTTCCAGAAGCGGAGGGCTTCGAAGCAAGTGAAGATTGATGAACACGGTAAATTGTGTAGATCAAGGTTAGGGAAAACAGTTGCGGGAGAAGCCCCGGTATAAATAGTAATCTAGGGCTTTAGGGCCGGTAATAGATATAAAAGGAAAAGGACTAAATAAGGATAACCGAGCAGTGCATAATGTTACAGACGTGGACCCCCCCTATCATTTTCCCACCTTACCACCCTCCCCTCCGTCCCAAGGCCTTTGGGATATGATCACCAACGACGAAGGCATCGCCCAGGATGTGTGGGATCAGTTCGTAGGTGGCGATGTTCTGAGCATCG
>JBBPLK010000284.1:0-16681 GCA_038089735.1 Exsudoporus frostii
CGTGTGATGTAACTAGCATCTAAATGGGAGAGTGCAGCACGGGAGGTTAAAAAACGCGGCGGGGATAAAAGGTACACAGCGCGCGAGGAAAAAAAACTGCGGCAGGCCAAAGAAATGCGGTGGGAATAAATGTGCGCAGCGCGCAGGTCAAAAAAGACGCGGTAGATTAAATGTGCAGATCTAGCGTCATATGGCGGAGCTGCCAAGGCTCCGTGAACGAACGAACCAAACGAGCGATGCAGGTGTTGCACCAAAGCCGACTTTCGCTCGTAACCGCACTCATCACAGTCCTCGATCCCTCGCAGCTCATAGAAAGGGCTGGTCACCAGACTAGGTCCTGCCCGATCAACCCCCAAAAAACATAAAACATATCTCGCACAAGGTCTAGGACGACCACTACAGGCCACTCGTCCATTTCACGGGGTGTCTGCGTCGAAAGAGCCATCATCCCGCTCCGCGAATTGAAAACATGGTTAGGTTGTTCGTGGTGGGTATGGACGTCATCATGACGGTCCTCGACCTCATCTGGTTCGCAGGCAGGTCCTCCAAGCCCATGTTCAAACGCGCCGCTGCATCCTGCAAAATGAACGACCGTGATCTTCCCATCTCCCCGTCCTTGTTCTTGACTTTTACCTCCTCGTAGGTGAGGTACTGCATATCCAACATACCTGCGGTTAGCGTGCGTGCACGCGCCGTTCGCGGGCAGGGCGTGGATCAGCTCGCCCAAGTCTCCCCCAATCCCCCAATCCTCCATGCCACCGCTTTCCCCATTCGCCAAGTAGCCGCCAACCTCCACCACACCGGGGTCGATTTGTTACACCATTAGATGACAACAATGCACCGCATATCGGGGATGCTCCAAGTGACCGTTACACTCGGTCGCAGTGAGTCGTGACAAGTCTGATCTATGTTGCCAAAGGAGACTTCATACGAGATACAGTGGAATATGAATGTAGGTATATACAGATCACCGTGATAAATCCATTGATACTCTTTAAAGTATGGAGTTTGTACCAAACGTCCGAGAATGCAACACGTACACCCACTCGAGCAAGGCACGAAGCGAACGAATAAAAACTACCTCGCATTTCTCATGGGTGAGAAAGCGGGGAGGCTGATGCGGGGAAACGACAAGGCCGGGTGACATGTCCGTCATTCCGTCTTCCGCTTCAAATTCCCAACGGCCGTTATCGCCCCGGGAACGTCCCCAATCCGGTTGCCCACCTTGACCCGCTGACCCGCCTTGATGGCAAACTCGAAATCCTTTGGGGCTTCAAACACGAGGACGATGGTACTTCCGAGACAAAAGCCACCCATTTCTTGTGCTGGAGTCAGAGGCTGCCCGTTGAGCAACGGGGACGCAGCGGAGTAGACGCCTTCATTGTACGTCCCGGGTGGGGGTGGACGACCACGGAGGTTCGTGCGAAGGGCCTGGAAGGACTTGTCAGTTCTATATTCGAAAGGACGGCTGGGGCATGCTCACAGAATCAAAGTTCACTTTGATACTACCGACGTTAGTTGCGCCGACGGGAATCATACTGAAGAAACCATATCGCCATCGGCCGAGGAGTGCCACCCGCTCGTTGAGCACGAATAAGTTCTGGAGACGCTTAGCCATGTATGGGGATACCGAGAAGAGTTCGCCTGAACTGGATGTCAGCATGTCAGAATGACTTTGAAAGAGGAATCACAGACCGACAAAATGTCTTCGTTTCTCAACTACCCATGCGGTGGGGCTGTGGAAACGGTGGTAATCACCTGGAGCAAGGTATATCACAGTGAAATAGAGGGCATTTCCGTTCCGGACACTAGTCCCTGATATACTTCTCTTGCGTTCACCCAAGGGCGGTTGAACACCCATTTCTCGGGCCACAGAAGCGTCGTGGGCCAAGATCTCCTGGAGGCTGCCTTCTTGCGCTACCGACGCATCGATCTGCGCACCGTGTTTATGGGGTATTTCGTCGCCGCTATCAGAATCCGACGTCGTCCGCTCAACAGGAGTCATTGAACCAGATGTACTCGATGACGAGGCTCCCAGGAGTTGATCGAGGCTGTATTCTATCCCATTCACAATAGCGAACTCGCGATGATCGACAAACTCTTGATCTCGAGGGAATTCCACGACGGTTGACGTCGGGGATGAAGGGTTGCTGGGGTCATACCGTTCTACGCCCAGTAGTGCATCCAGGGAGTAGGTGATCCCCTTGACTTGCTCCACACGTAGGTTATCGATGGTACCAAAGTGAAGCACTGTTCCATCGGCCGGACTGACCTAAAAGGGCACTGAGTGATGCACTAGTGAAGTCCTGGAGACGACAACTCACAAGGACAGCACTGTCAACTGGTCGTGCGCCCGGTTTCAGCTTCCGATAAAAGAAGTCCCCTAGACTGGCATATCTTGCCAAGTCACTTGGTTCGATCTCATCCAAGTTGCATCCAAAAACATAAGCGTAGAACCGAAAACCGTAGGGACGAATCCAGATGGGGAGCTCGAACGAGTTTAGATAACCCCAGACGCGAGACAGATTGCGGAGCGGTAGAGCACCCATTACGTGAACCTGGGATGAATGAAGGGCGAGAAAGTGAAGGGAACACGTGTACGCACCTGCCAAGGACCTTTAAGCTTAATTACCTCACGACCCTCCTCATCGACGTGGACTTCTCGCTGCGCACGTGACGCTTTCTTGTGGTACTGGATAACGACGAGGAGCAGTGCACCGACAGCCAGAGGGAGTGGATACCATTTCGTAGGAGTTCGAGTCCATGCTGTTATAAGTTTCCCTGTGTGAGAGTTGCGTGTCAGATCGGAAGTGCACAACAGGTATGAGGAGCGTACAGTAGAGCGGTGCAGCAGAGGAAGCGCCCGGTAACTGGTCGGGTGACTCGGGAGGAACAACATTCCTCGTGGAGAAAGATCTTTTGAAAGCATTCCTGTTCAGAGAGCGTACCGTTCCGGATAGACTGATTCTTCGTTTAACAAATACTCTAGAAAAAAGTGCAGAAGACGTGTTGGCTGCGGCGGTCGTGGTTGAAGAAATGACGTGAGAGGCGGCCTGGAGGGGCCGTTTCCCCTTTATTATAGCTTTATAAAACATCTACGATGTGGTGAGCATGAAAACGGCGGCGGCACTGTACGGCGAGCTGCGGTGGGCCTTGACAACTGAACAGCACAGTCCGAGTCCACACTTCCCGCGATAAAGCGGTCCCTAAAAAAGGTAAGACCTTTCGAAAATAACAAGCACAAACAAACGCTCTCACGTCCCTTTGCATGGGCTTGCAATCTGGTCTGTCCCTTCTCGAATGCGACAATACAAGTAGTTTTGCGACCATTTTTCGAGAAATTCTATTCGCGCCCATCCAGGTCTGAACGTGGCACGCCTGATTTATCTGACATGTTGACAGCGTCGGAGTTCCAATTTGAGGGTCTTTGTCATCCACATCTCAACGGAGCGACTGCACAACTTGATTCATCACCATGGGTAACGACGGCGGAAGTATCCCTGACAGACGCGATCTTGTGAAGACCAAGCCTAAAGCCGAGCAAGCAGACAAGGCCAATCAAGTGCGAGCCAGGTGGTTTTTCTGTGCGCTTTCCAAGGTGCGTCTTTCACTCACAATACACAGTGAGCATGTGTGAACGCCTGTTCTCCAGCACTTGCTCCAGGAGCCTGTGGTCTCCTGTGACCTAGGAAAGCTGTATAACAAAGTTGCTATCATAGAGTATCTATTAGACAAGTCGGCGTATGGAGATGGGGAGGAGATATGTCGGCACATACGCTCGCTCAAGGTACGCTGATCCATCACGGTTTCTATAACCTCCTTCTCTCACTTTTGATCCAGGATGTCAAAACTCTAAAACTCACAACGAGATCGACACCCGTTACTTCGACCGACCTACCCCCAAGTGAAGTCCCGCAGTTTGTCTGCCCTCTCAATCTAAAGGAGATGAACGGGGTCCAACCGTTTGTATACCTTCGCCCTTGTGGTTGCGTGTTTTCGCAATCCGGCCTACGGGCGCTCCTTGATCCAAGTCCACCTAGCAGAGAGATGTCGAGCAGCGAAGGGAACGATGGGGATTCCGTTGACAAGGAGCAGCTCGACGTCTGTCCCCAGTGTGCCACCAAATTCTCGCAAACGTCCGACGTCGTGACGATCAATCCCTCCAAAGACGAAGAAGAACGCATGCGCACGACGATGGAACTCCGTCGTTCACGCGAGCCTGCCAAGTCGAAAACGAAGAAACGGAAAGCCATCACGGATACTGTTGCCGAGGAAGACGCTGCTGTCTCGAAAACGAAGAAACGAAAAGCCGTTACGGATGCTGCCGTCGAGGAGGCCACTGCTGTCTCGACGAAGAAGAAACCGACATCGGCAGGGCAGTCTCTGCCTGTACCTGGTCTCAACCCTACAATATCAACTGCTTCGCGAGCACTTACGAATTCTCTCGCTGTGGAGGAGTCTAAACGCAAGGCTAATATGAGTGATGCTGTCAAGTCATTGTACCGCGGAAAGAACAATCCGCAAAGGAAGGAGACATTCACCACCATGGGGACGTTCACTAGAGTAAGTGGTCATCTATAATCCTAGACATCTTGCTCATGGATGTGACATTTAGTATGCTTAAGGTCTGTCGCTACCCGGTTCGAACTTTGTCTTGTTGTATTATGGTTTAGCGTATGGATATCATCTAATCTGCATACCGGTTGAGATGCATGCGGATTCCATCATCGGGTGAATTCACAGCAACCTTTAACGCTCAAGTAAGTATCCACGCTCTCCTGTTACCCCGGCTTGGTTGGGCCGAGGATGTTTGGCTCATCAGTGTTTATCAAGTGAGTGCCACATCCCTCGTCTTCAGAGTGACGTCCATTCGTGTGCTCTTTTTCCACCACTCACTGCGTGAACGATAATTAGTGGGGCCCCCGTCGTAACATCCATTTGGTAGAGTCGCTTCATGTCATATTTCGACCGGACCTTGCCTCTTGCACAAGCCTTACCATCACCAAGGTTGGCACGCATGCATCCACGATGCACGTTCCATTACCTGCTCACGGAACTACATACACGAATCCAAACCCCATTGGCCTACAAAGCTTAAAATCTTCCTTCGCGTGCCCACAGTCCTCCCTCGAGTCATCTACCACCCTCGGGCTTCGTAATCAGCCAGCGTATCCTTGGTCGTCTGCGCGACAGTCCGATATTTCAAGCCAAGGATACGATCCGCTTTGGCCGTATCGTAGATGGTCAAGTGCGTTGCAGTCTTTCCCGCACCCCGGATGCCGACTGGCAGGGTGGTCGAGAGCTTTGGCGGTGGACTCACGTCATTGGCAGCATCGACTGATGAAAGTTTGGACGAGTCAGTTCCAGGTTCGTCTCTCTTTCCGGCTCTTGTACTCACTAAAGTCTTGCCATTTCCAGAGTCCTATTCATGTCCGTCAGTCAATGGATCGTTGCCAAAACTAAGCGAGGGAATGCGTGGACTTGCCAGCACTGACGATGATGCGCTCGCCACCCGCAGCTTCCTTCACGAGGGAAAGGGCGTGCGCTTCGGCGAGGTCACGTACGTCGATCCAGCAAGTACCCGTGTTAGCAAGGAACTCGTTGCCTGCTGCGTTAGCCTTGGCACTGTCGGCGACGTAGTTGTAGAATATTGCTGCCGAGGTGTTGAGAGAAGCGGGCGTAGTGACTTCCTGGATGGCCGGCTACCACGGCGAAAGAGTCAGGTCAGGAATTGCCAATCTACAGTGCACAAATTTACCCCAAAGACCTAAGAATAGGATGGTCAGCCTTGCAAAAGTGGCACAGTCGCTTAAAGCTTGAACTTACAAACGGTGGGTTGAGTACTACCAAATCCCAGTTGATGCGGGACTTGTTTTCAGGGCTGTTTACGAATTCCCAAGCAGCTGCGTGGATCGTCGGTCAGCAACCGTTCAACTCAAACTAGAGAAGAAACGCTGCCTACATCTTTCTGCGAGCGTCTTCGATGCTCGGTATTTCACCATGTTGGGAGCCTCGTTCTTCCTCCCTTCGTCCTCGTATTTCTTGAGAATCTCAAGACACTGGTTGTTCCAGTCCGCCTCTGTGAACGTGATAGGCTTTGGGTCTTCTCGGAGAACGGCCGCTCCGGAAGAAGTGATCACGACGCGTTTAACCTTGGTTGATCTGTTTCATGGACGTTGTTAGATCTGGCCGCTGAGTGACACGTTCGATAGACGTACCCATCCTTGAGAATGCTCTTTAGTATCCCAACCGTACCGTTGACGGCTGGCTTGATCAGCTCTAAGAAGTTGGTTAGCGGGATGTTTTGGGAACCTCTCGGCGACTCACCATCAGGGTCGACCGCATTCATATGGAAAGGCGACGCTGTGTGTTCGATGGCATCCACGCCTTTGACAGCCTCGTCGAACGCCCCATCCTAACCAACAGACCGGGAAATGATAAGCAACATACAACGCATTGAACATTCCGACTCCGCGAGCTCGGGCTTACCTTGGCGATATCCTCCACGACGACGACCTCGAATCGATCCCCATACGGCGCAAACACCTTCTTGAGAAATTGACCCTTGGAGACAGATCTTGCCGTGCCTCGGACGGCGTACCCTCTCTCGAGCAGGTTCTGCACGACCCACGCGGCAATGTACCCCGTCGCGCCCGATACGAGTACTTTGGCAGGTGCTTGAACGGCAGGCATCGTAGGTGCGTTGTACTGTGAATCGGAATCCGAGTGTTTGATATGAGAGGTGTCGAGTGCTGCGACAACGCTCTACGGAAAAGGTTTTTGGTCACACCCCATGAACGGGCCGCTCCCACTCAGTATTTATACCCTCGGTCCGTCATACCCTCGGTCCGTCCAGTGTCAAAGACTGAGGCTCATCATGGTGTGATCCTTGTCCAAGCCTTACTCTTCCTTCCGGTACTCACACCATACGCCGACGCTAAGTGACTAAAGACGACACGAAGAGTATGAATAAGAGCCACACCATTGTGCCGATTCGGAATCGATTGCCCCAACGTTCATGTGTTCCGGCTCGGAGCGCCACGGTCCCGGGCCACAGATAATCCGGCTGACCCGGGCCACTGGTAGGAAAGTCGTGTTGCTGGCCTGGCATGTCGAGAAGGAGTCTGGGAGCTTTCCAGGTCCGATGAGTGGAACAGGATCAACTCGATATGCATGAAGCATCATCCAAGTCTGACCGACATGGGCGTCTCTTCTACTATGTCCTGATTTCCACGTCACGTTTTGTCCTCCTGTGCATTTGCTTTCTGCTGCTCTTTCAAGCTGTCTTTGGTCAAACCAGGTTTGATGCAATACGAAGCGCCAAATACGATTGCGTTGTGATCATACAGGAATGATTTAGAAGAGGATGATCGCGGGGAATGAGTTACGGATGCGCCAGATAAGAGCTTGTACGCGCGCATCGAACGTGAGTGTGACCGTGTGCTAGAGCGGGGTTGCACTTGCTGTAATATTTCGTTTCAGACTCGGATGGGTTCGCCCGGGCCCCTGTGTGAGATGTCCAGTATTGGCGATGGCTGCCATGCATTTTGGGACCGCCCCCTCAGCTACATCATGGGGCATTGTCATGCCCAGCATTGCACTTCGGGTGGGGCCACCAGATGGCGGGCGGCGGAGTCACCGTGAAGGAAAGATGTTGACCACTCCTGACTGTATTCTTCAGGATCAGGGCCCGTGGGAAACCGTGCCCACTCAGTGACTTACCCGCAGTCTTTCCTAGAGTATATACCCTCCACTGACATCGCTACTATCAGCAAATGTATCCTCTGTCGTCTCCGTGGTCGAGGAATGAAGAACGACTGTCTTCGTTTGACTCTTTGGGGTGTGTAGGGGAGACTATCGATCAATCGATATTCCGGCCGAACAACGTCCAAGAATGCGAATCGCTTTGGACGCATCACGACTCCGGCCTTAACCACACCTCGGATGCCGATGGGGAGGGTCGTCGAGAGTTTCAACGATGGATTCAAGTCGTTGGCGACATCGACTGACGAAGCAGCGCAGTACGACACTACCGCCATGATCAGATCCGCCAGTTCAAGATTCATTCTCCGTTGCTCTCGTGTACTTTCCAAAGCCTTGACCGTCAGTCGATGGTCCGTTTTTTTTCCAACCCACATTCGAGCTAATCATGCGACCGGGGTCTGGTCCTCACTTTGATATCGATCGATTTCAAGGTCATTCGCTGGTACCACCCGACCATGTGAGCAGCCAGCGGACCAACGACAGAACTAAGACGCCGCTTTCAATAGCGACGAGTATCAACAACGCAGTGTACACGATACAGTATATTACCGACCCAAGCAATTACATCTTAGAGATCCGTCACAAAGTCAGACAGTACCAAGTTCCGTCAGAACCGAGACTAGAGCTGACCTCGGTCGCGACTTCAAGGCCTCAAGCTCAAGGCTCAGCCCCGGATAAATCACCACTCACGACCCTCGCCTAGTCCGTTCCCCTCGATGCATAAAATCCCAACAGAGCCTCCCAGGTTCAACGCCTAGTATCCCCTGTACATCCTCCTTCCCCAACTCACACAGCTCACGCACGCTCCCCACCTTGCTCATCACATACTTGACGTTCTTGGCCGTCACGCCAGGTATGCACCGCAAGAGTTCTTCCGCGGTTGCGTTCACCCCTGCACCCACATCCGGATCCTCTTCGGCCCCGATCGCGATCGCTCGAGAAGGGTCAGGCTCGGAGTTGTTCGCTTTGAGGTCGTTGAAGATGTCCGTCGTCGCGTAAGGAGAGGACGACCAGATGATGCGTACACGGGGAAAATGGAGCGTGAGCAAGACGAGTTTAGACTGGATCGACGGCGGTGCCCGGTCAGACTCGACAGATGTACCACCCTTCTTGGGAGGGTACTTTGCTGAGGGTTTGACATACGTCTTGGCCGTCTCCGAGACTGCCTGTACGTGATAATTGGTTCATGCAGGTAGGCGCGCGGATAGAAAGGACAAACTTCAAGCATAAATGATTTGTTTTCCTCAAACTCGATTAGCAGGACGGGCTGCTTGTAGTGCACTGACATGAGTTCACACTGTGTGTATCTTGTGGAGAGGTCGGGTGAGCAGGTACAGATGTAGATGAGCGACGACTTACAACCGCCCACTATTGAAACTCGAAACCAGGTCCGGTATGCTCTTCCGTTCAACACAGATATCCGGGGTAAGAACGTAATCACCAACCGTGAGCGTCGCAGGAATAACCAAGAGACCCGACGCGTGCAGTAATGAAGGAAGGGTCGACCGGAACTCGCGCATGTCGATGATAACCTTTAAAGCACATCAAACTTCAGGGTGATTGCCAAGAACCGTGCCAACAAACCTGGGAGACTTGTGTAGTCAGCTCTTTTCGCCCACCCGCCAAACGCGAGCTGATCGATTTAATGATCTGTTCTCCGGTTTTACTCCTGAGCCTTTTGTCCTCGTAGATCGGCAGCAACATCGACTACGCGGGAGGAGTGAGTAGGGTATGTGATCCATCTATGAACGAAACACACGCACACCGCGTTCTTTGATGAGACGTTCGAAGGACTCCTTTTCACGCCTGAGTCCAGCCAGATACTTGTGCTCTTCGCAGCTCAGCTGATACACCATAAAGTAGACTCTCACACCCAAGCCAGGGTTCGAATTGCGGTACACTTCGATGCGGCGCACGAACTCGAGGCTGGGCTCGAACATGACGATGAACTTGGGTTGTATCTCTGCCAAGACCTGGTCATCCGTGTCGTCGGAGTAGGCACGCACGATCACGGTCTGCTGAGGTGGAAGTATACCGTATTGCATGTCAAAGTCGGCATCGAATTGACTGGCGAGCATCACTCCCAGTAGCTCCACGTTCCCTTCGGGAACTATGAGGTCATTCATGGATGTACTCTGTGTTGCGAGGCTGGATACACACACATCAGTGAAGCACAATGTATGTGGTAAAACAAGAAAGAAATCTTACAATGTTGCAATCTCTTCACTGTCGTCCAAGACAATTACGTCCTCAGGGTTGGGGCCTTCCTTGGGTTTATTCGGCGCAATGGACGATGGGGCTCCACCACGGATCCTCCGTCGATTCGCACTCCTCGCTGCCCTCTCCTTGTCCTTCTTCTGCAGCGCCTCGCTCACTCCAGCAGAACTTGTGCTACCAGATGCTCGAGGTGCAGGTCTCTCAGGTTGCACCGATGTCCCGTTCTTTCCGCTGTTCTGATTCGCGAGTCTACCCTTCCAATATAGGTAACGGCGCAACTTGGATTCCATCATCTTCCTCCCCCGTTGACCTTTCGGCGCATCAACATTCATCTCTGACAAGAACTCACTGACCAGAGCAGAGGAATGAGGGGAGGATGTCATCACCAAGACAGTATTCGAACCACGAGCGTCTGAAAAAGGTTTCGCGTCACCGTCTCGGCCTGTCGAGCGTAGGGAAAGGCTCACGTGATGATACCGACTCTTGCCTCATGATCTCTTCTTCGATCTCATGCAGTATGTCTGCAAGTAAATCCCATTTTGGGAGTTCCTCGAGAACGGGGTCCATGCCATCAGGGATCCATTTCTTCGGGGCTCTCGCTAGTGGTCGTTTGCCATGTCCATCCATGTCGTCCAACGCGTCCCATGCATCTTCATCATCCACAGGATCGATCGCTTCCGATGGACGATCAGCGTTGGTTCTTGAAAGAGTGTAACAGCGTCGTTTAGCAGTTTGAAAGATGATGTTGGCAGCATCCGTAAGCATCCACGGAGATTGATTTTGTGGCGCAGTGCCTTTTACACTAGTTGTGTTAGAGGCTACCAGCGTCTCGAGGTATGCGTGGAACCCGAGAGCATCATAAGTTAGCAGGTAGCTATATTGCGACGCGATGAATGACGAATGCGCTGGTGACATGGAATCACGCACGTCAAGAGACGTCGTAGTGTCGCAAGATCGCTAACTAGCTGCTTCGTCTTTGGTCCTACCTTGTGCCACACAGGATCAAGCTGTCTCCGCACTACTGCATCGAACGACTTGAAGTAAGCACTTTCAATAGTAAGATCGTCCAGTTCGAGCTAGAGTATGGGATCAATGTTGCAATAATAAGATATAGTACGTAATCCCACCGATGTATTCGAGCGCTTTAACTCGGAGAGCGTTATCGTCATGCACTGTACTATCGCATGGTGAATGGCTGACATGTTTTCCGTCAAGTGTTGATACAACTCGACGACATCCGCTTTACGATTCTCGAGCGTATCTTTGATTGACTGGTGAAATCTGATAGCTCGACATCAGAAGGCGGCCATTCTTCTCGTTCGGGTCACTGACCGGGGATAAATGTGAACCGTCCGTAGCTGGAGTTCTTTCATGATATTTTTCAGAGGTGACATCCCGCTGGTGATGAATTCGGGTTGATCGGAAAATGCCTTTAGGAAACCGGTGGTATTCTTTTCGCGATACAGTCGAACGATGAACGCTTCCAATGCAAGTGCCGTCACTCTGAAGAAAGCACGTTCACAGTGACGCCACTGGACACGAATGTGAACCCACCTTTCGGCGTGCAGGACCATGATACCGGTGATGAGTTCGGTGGGTATGTCAGACTGCAACATATCGACGACTAATATCCGAGACGTCACGGAAATAAGGCCACCCTTTTTGTACAGAACCTGTCTTGACGGAGGTGAACACCGTACACCCTCAGAGCTGGTGAAACGTAAAACAAACCTATCTCGTTTACCCATTTCATAACCGACGATACGCAAACCAGGCTTTCGACAACCCATAATACCGAGCTCCTCACCGATAGCAACTTCTTCTTCCGGGGTGGCGTTCACGAGGAGAACCAGGTTCTGTGGAGAGTCGTAAATCTTCAGGAGCGTACATGTTAGCCGCCGTAGCCCGAGACCGCGGGCAAGGATGAGCAGGTCGCTCGTGGACGGGTCATGGATCTCTTCCAAAATTTCCTTGTGAAATGCGAGCAGTGGTGCTGCCATGTCGTGTGTTTCGAACTAGCTCAGTTGTCTGCGCAGTCACGGAAGTTTGGCTTGAACGGCTCAGATTACAACGCACTGCGAGGTTGAGTCAACTGTCCATGTCGCGGTGTGTCATCACCAAACCCGGCGAGGCAGGGCCTTGCCAGGTTCCCACGACCTTTCAAGGCCTCGCAAGTTCGCAACAACCTTGGGAGGTAATGCTAGACCCAACCTCCGACTTTGTTAGTGCCTTCAAGGCCTTGCAACAACCTTGGAAGGTAATGCTAGACCTAACCTCGCCTATCCAATCTTGCTCCATAACGTGGTTATGTGCGAGTTACAGATTAACCCTGAGCGAAGTCCTCATCTCGTTCTCCCCGTCCACTGTGCTTTATCTGCAAAGTCGTCGTACTCTTCGTCTTCGACAACCTGATCCAATCCAGAGTACCCAGATTCTTCCATTTCGTCCAGAAGTTCGTCGTTGGCCAGTAAAGTGGAGATAGAATCTGGGTCATCCTCCTCGCCTTCAACATCCTCTGCTCCGGAATCAGTACCATCGCTAGTACTTTCACCTCTGACCTCTTCATCATCCACAGAGTATGTTTCCATCTCGTCATTGTCTTCGTCTTCACCTACATCTCCGTCTTCATATTCGCCATCATCTATATATCTCCAGTCCGTGTCCACACCTTCGCTTTTTCTGTAAAATTCCTCTTTTCGTTCGCTTTCTAACGTGAATGGAATCTTGTCCAGCTTGTCACGGTCCTCGAGGAGAAACTTGGTTTCCTTTCGCGTTGTCCTATGCCCGACGGCATCACCGCGGTATCGCCTGAACATATATCTCTGTCGACAAAGTTATATGTACCTCATTAGTAACAAGCGAGGCATATGTCAATCATACTCCCATGTGGATGTAAAAATATTCCCAGTCTTCATGACTGTCAGAGGGCTGACGAGCAATTGAGCGCGGAAGGAGTGCAGAAGTTCGTCCGTATGAGAATGCAGGGATGAGATGCACCCCTCGAACAACCACTTTGGGATCAAGGAAGCCAAAAGCAGATGGGTTGGCACCGTCATAGAACTCGACGCGTGGAAGACGCTTCGCAGCCCAAATGCCGATGCTCATATCCATGCTACGTGCAAGCCATCGCATCCACAAAACTTCCATTCGCCCTCTTGCCTCGTAGCGAACATTCAACGAAGACGAGGATGATGTCGGTGCCAATCCTGAGGCAGATCACACTGACGAGGGTACCGGCTACGAGAAGAACGACACAGATCCATCGCTCCGCAAAACCATCCTCAAACGCGTCACCTACCCCACCCGGATCGCCATGCCCAACATCTTTGTCGATATCGTCGAGGGCGGGTTACCGTATCGTGAGGCGCAAAGGGATATCAGGGAGGTGATGATCGACGACCAACGGTTGGTCGGGTTGAAGGTGCGTTCTTATTGTGATTGATGGTCCTTTTAGCGGACGTGTGATAGTGACATTGATATACGATTGCTTTGGAGGCAGTATCCGGCGTTTTCGACGCAGATCATAAAAGAAAATCAGCCTGTTCACGGTGTGATCGTCGCGGGTCAGTACCGGAGAACAAAAAGTAACAAATAAGGATGCGAACAAAAAGTTTTGTGATAACGCTGGCTTCACGTCTCCCTTTTTCTTGACCTTGATGATCTTGCTTTCGATCGTATTTTGGATCAGGTTTGGCGTCGAAATATAGTCAAGAAGGAAGAGGGCAGAGGTAAACATAAGCAGAGGTAGCTGTGCATAGCGGGAATTCGGAGTTGGTGGCCAAGATGATCGCGTGATCAATGATTGATTAATTGATCTCTGACAGCGCACGACACGGTAATGAAGAGACGATCTGGGGGAACCGTGATCGGCAAATTTGTGAACTGTATATCGTGGTAAATATAGAACTTGAGAGGCTTCGATGATGGACTTGTTTGATATCACCCAGCCTCCATGCCCTGCAGGACGGACAGCTAAAGCCTCAAATAGATACAAAGCATAGTCACCTTGTACCTTGTAAACAATGAAGTTGATTTGTTCTCAACCTGTATTGTGAATTCAAGTGCAAATGGCAACAGCCTCGTACTTGCTATTCATCCGCTCATACAAATCAATGCCTTTCATTTCACAAAACACACCGTTACTGTACAGAACTGATTTCAGACACAACACAGTACACAGTCAAGACGAACGATTCCTTGTAAAGTACAGGCTCCACTCTGCGATCGACTCACTCGATAGTCAACTGCTGCATGGGATTCGTGAGCTGAGTGGTAGCCAGGACCGCCTGTTCGCCACAAAGGACGTAGTTAGCCTGTGTTCAGCCACAAACTAAAAGGATTATCCCCCACCTGGTCGTTGGGACCGACACTCAATGCTTTGGAAGTGTCCTGTCCATACTGGATTCTGTCCACCATGTTAACCATGCATTCGTGGATCCACAGTGCAAACACCTACGAGTAGACACCAGAGTGGGGAACGGCGAGCCACTCCGTGGTCAACGAGTTACCAACGACCGACGCGCCGTCTTGACCAGTAGAGTACGCATAGGTATTCGCGGGGTAGCCGGTGTTCTTAATGGTATATCTAGTCCCGGAGGCTTCGAAGTACCACTAAGGGACCGTGAGTGGTGAAAAATAACTACGGCGAGGCACGTACAACCTGGTTGGCGGCACCAGTCCCCGGCATAGCAGTGACGACGCCGGTTTGGGTGACTAACGTCAAGTACTTTCCGGAGTTAGCCTTGATTTTGTGGTTTCCAGGAGTGACGGACATGTTGAATATCGAAGAGATGTGTTTTCGGGAGTGTTAGTAGCTGAATAACTGAAGAGAAAGCAAGAATAGAGGGGTCTAATATACCTTCTCGAACTCAGCTCAGCTCGAAAATTTGAAAGTCAATGGGTGCGCTATGAACGATTTGGGAAACGTTACGAGGGCGATATAGTATCTGCCGCCGCTGCATCTGGTCATACCAAACTGTTGTCAGCGTGCTCACTTTGGAGACAAGGTTCAGCTTCTCGCGGCGAAGACAGCTGGTATGACTAATCTGAGTCATCATGGCACTTTGTAGACCAATTTGGAGTTTTTTCGTTTCAGGATTTGGGGTAAGAAGTCTGGATTCACCGATCATTAATATTGAACATGTGGGGATAATAAGGATCCGAAATACACAAACCTCCCCCTGAAGGCTTGATGTACGAGTGATTGGTGCGATTATCGTTATTCATCTCTCAACACGTTCTGAGGGGATTCCTGATTTGCGACCTGCTGTGCATGGCCAGTGACTGAGTAATCAGTGATCTGAACGAAGGATGGTGCGATATTCATCACACAACTGCAAAGCACGTAGTATTTACGTGTGCGGCGATGTTCTGAATCAGCATATACGTGTGGTGATACGCTGCGAGTGTTGCGGCTATGCGCTGATAGAGGGGAAAGAAGCCAGCGAGTGTCACATCTTGAAAAACATGCGTCTGGGGAAGAAAAGGACGGATCATCTCTTTGGCACATCCAGAAGCGGCAAGGGCAAGGGACGAGATAGGAGATCAGAGAAGGAGGCGGAAATCACCGTGAGCGCAGTTCAGACCATCAGAGAAGAGTCTCGGTTCCACTACGTACTAGACCATATGTCCATCCTGTTGTGTATTCGCCTTGTGGCCCAGAAGAGGGGCTCGGAGGAGAGACGCGATCGAGGGTCAGCCAAGTGCTTCACGCTCGCGAGGTTGTACTGGCAAAGTGGCCGTGGCCCGAGCTCCGACAACAACCACGGATAATCAGATGACTCTTTGCATGATGACTTTGCCACCACCAAGTTCGAGTTCGGCGGCGGTAAAGGTCCCATCCTGAGTAGCTAGTATTAGTAGGTTACCGGCGGTATCCGGCGTTTTTGACGCTCGTGGGCCTGGAGAACAAAGGTAACCAAAGACGATATATAAAAAAGGCTTTGCGATGAAGCTGACTTATCGTCTCCCTTTCTTCTCTTCGTGAAGTGACTTGTCGATCTCGATCTCTTGCTTGGTCTCGTTTTCGATCGTATTTTGCTTTGTGTGTCATGCAGTACTGTACCGTAGGCATTGGTACAAAGTAGTTGCATCGAATCGAATTTTGGGTTTCATTGACGTTGAAATCTGCATGAATTGTGCCGAAGAGCCCGTCTCTTTTCCTCCGGGAGTGGGAATTTGGAGCTCATCATCGATCGATCTCTGACGGCACACGACACGGTGATGAAAAGATGATCTGGTGGAACCTGTGATCAATACGGAACCTGAGGGGCTTTGATGGTGGACAGCCGAAAAGACGATCTGGGGGAACCGTGATGGCATGTTTGTGAATTGTTAACGTAGTCAATACAGAACTTGAGAGGCTTTGATAATGCACTTGCTTGACATTACCCAGGACGGACAGCTCGAATGGACATAATGCATAAAGCATGCTCACACTGTACTGTAATTGATTTGTTCTCAACCTGTGCTATGAATTCAGGTTCAAATAGCAACTTGCGATTTATCCGCTCATATTTTTCATTTCACAAAACACATTGCTATTGTACAGAATTGATTGCCCGCACAACACGGTAGGCAGCCAGTACTTTGCAAGGAATCATTTGTCTTGCCTCCACTTCTGCGATCGACTCACTCGGAAGTAGAGTCGATACTGAGCCACTGCATAGGATTCGTGAGCTGATTGGCATCCAGGCTCACC